>JAODAL010037159.1:0-40771 GCA_025379985.1 Phyllomedusa bahiana | reverse complement strand
ATAAAAGTGGAGTTTTTGCAGCTAACAAAGAGACCTGCAGTTACTAAAAATTATGTTTATCCAATATAAGTTCAGGCTGCCCAATATCCAGGAAATATTTCAATAGCAAACTGTTAATAATAAAGATATTCCACTACAATGTCTACACTAAGTCTTGGTGAACTTTATCCAGTGTTCTTTAAAGATAGAGCTTGTCTGTGTTCGCCCGCGGGGGCCCCCCCCGCTCCCACCGCCGTTAATTTACAGTGGTAGATTCTGCTTTAAAATTCTCTAGCTAACTACATAAAATGTTCAAATCCCTAATGTAACTAAATTGGAAGGATCACAGCTAATAGTAGAGGTTTCTCTGTGCAGAAATAGACTAATTTCGCTGAGCTGTTTGGCCACAGGCAGAACGCAGGTCCTATCCCTATGAGACGCTGAGAGACACTGAGGCTGAAACAGCAAACGCTGTTCAAATGTAAAACGAGGTCATGTGATTTTTCCAGCCAATCGCAACCATACACATCCCAGTCATGACGTCGCACACACATCTCACCCTGCTCTATTCTGTAATCTGATTTGCTGGCCGCCAAAATTACAGGAAGCGCCGAAAAAGGCGCGATCTTAATAGATATGCACAGATTTTAACCTTAATTATCGCATGATCTGGAAATTTCGATCACCATAAAAACCTTGCCGATTTCAACTTTGTCGATAAAAATCGCTCAACACTAATCATTAGACCTGATCATCAATTCATCAATTCAACAAAAAAATCGCATTCCCGATTAATTCATATTTCATGGCATACTACTATGTTATGCTAAAAGGGTCATTCCTACAATATATTTTCATGATATATAACATTAATCGTGTGAGCACAGGAGTTGTGACAATACCATCTGTTGGGGGTGCCAGTTGTATTTTACAGCCGTCATTCAGTTCTAAAGATAACACCTATGATGCCAGTTGCTTAACACTTTAGATGCTGCAGTCGACACTGACTGTGATATCTAAGCAGTTTGAAAGAGAGAGGGAGCTTTGGGTCCAGGTCGGGTTATGCCCAGCTAAAGTATTACTGGCTGTTGGCTGAGCGTTCTGTCCCGCGCAGGTCGCGGACGAGAACGCGCAGGCTAAGGCGATGTAGTGAAAAGTGAAAAGGTCGTGAACGGGAACGCGCTGGGGAATGAGGTCACAGACGGGTATGTATGTAAAAGCAGAAGTGCACGGATGAGAGAGAGAGAGATTTAAATTGGCAGGCCCACGTACATATCATGTGCAGTCCCCCACAAAACAGAAAGAGAACACACAGCAGTCCCATGTAAGATGATCAGTTTTACATCGGAAGGCGCATGTACATCTCATGTGCAGTCCCACGTAAAACAGAAAGCGAAAACACAGTAGTCCCACATAAAATGTGTAGTCCCATGCAAATTACATATAGAGAGAACACAACTGTACTGTGCAGTTCCGCGTAAAAAAAAAATTAGACACAGATGTGCAGTCCCACGCAAATCCCTTTTGTGTGTAAATCAGAAACAGAGAATACAGCTGTACACAACTCTTGTAAGATATGCAGTCTCACACATATTACATACAGAGAGATAATACAGCTGTATGGTGCAGTCCCATGTAAAAATACATTTTGTGAGACAAATTCGAGGTCGCACGTAAACCACTTGTGATACAGATATGCAGTCCCATTTAAACACAAGCAAGTAAAGCGGATAGTTTTGTTCTGAAGATCTGTAGAGGTCAGAGGTATAATAATCTACAGGATATATCACTGTGTGAGAGAGAGAGAGATGGAAAAAAAAAATCACCCATCTTTCCGAGCCTGAATGCAAATGCTCATTCTAGTTCAAAGTATGTAGAGAGAGCGAAAATTTAGATATAAATACGGTTACACTTGTTTTCATTTCCCAAGATTCCAATGACAGGAAGAACCTCTCCCTTCCCCAGCTCACACAAATGAATCCCACGCGCAACTTTGGGGGGGGTTCGCAGAAGAAGAAACCCCCCCTCCATTCCAAGCTTGCTTGGCAACAGCAAAAAAGGGGGAAAGGCCAAAAACCCCCAAAAAAAAGGGGTTTTGTAAAAAGGAAACCAAAAAAAAACCTTAAAGGAAAAAAAAAGAAAATGAATAAAAAAAAAAGTAAAGGGGGAAAAAAACCTTTTTTTCCCGGTTTTTTATTTAGGGCGTCCTTTTAAACACAACCCTGGCCCCCCCCACCTATTATCTTTAGGGGGCCTAGAAACAAGGGGGGCCCAATTTTGGCCACCCAAAGGGTTACTAAAGGGGGGAACCCTGGAAGATTTTTTTTTTTTTTTTTATTTTTTTTTAAAGGTTTTTAAAGAAAAATTTTGGGTTACAAAAAATAATTTTTTTATTAAAAGGGAAAAAAAAAAAAACCCTTTTCCCACATTGTAAATATGAAATTTTGTCATAGGCACACCAGCAAAGATTACATGAGTAAGAGTAGATATGAGATAGAGTGGGTAAGGTTACAAGAGCCTGAAAATTAATTGTTAATCCTTACTCAAATTTTTTTTTGCCAGTTAAGACATTTTGAAATTGGAAGAGGTTTTAAGGTCGGAGGGCCACCCAAAGTATCAAAAATTTGGGGGAAAAAAAAAACCGGGAAAGGAAAAAGGGAAACCAGTTCAGAGAATATACAATTTGTAAAGGTGGAGCCAATTATACTTAAAGGATTGTCTCACAATGCTGTTTTACAGAGCCACGGGCAGCTTCAGGCTCACACTTCATGATCAGGCTGTGAGTGGTTCTACAGCAGTAATTGGCATATTAGCTCTGCTGTTCCTAAGTAATCCTGTTACAATGACATGAGTGCAGCAGGTTTGTAAACTGTAGTGCACAAGACTAAAGGGTTAAAGCTTGTCAGTAAGTAATGTAAACAAGCTCCTGTAAGAAGTGTAATTGAAGGTCTAGCCTGGTTCATGTCTGTGTTGGGTCTTCTACTGTGAATGGAATAGGGAAATAAAAAAAACGATCCATTAACTGAGGTACAAACTGATGCAAACTGATAGCGATCCATTTGCATCCGATATTTACTATTGACTTCAATGTAAAAAACAAAACCGAAAAACTGAAGGGTCCTTTCCATCAAATATCTTTTAATGAGAAAAATAGCACAGCAGACTATGATATTTCTTTAGTAAAAAAAATCACGAAACAGAGTCAAACTGATGCAAACTGTGACGTTAAAAACTCATTAAAAATAAATAGGCATTAGTTTCTTTCTCTTTTTCTGTCTCCCAAATGGAGCAGAACAACGTAAAGCACAATGCAGATGTGAACCAGGTGGGACTGCTTAACCTGCCTATTTGCTGTTAACGGGAACGTGTCACATATGTTATGCTGCCCTGGCTGAGGACGCACAAATTTAGTGTCTGTGCTGATCGTTTCAGCGCTGTGTACACTTTTTCTGTTAGATGCATGCAGTTTCCAACGAGACATTAATGCTCAAATCTAGCAGTTTTTAGCCTGTAAAGAGTCCAGTTTATTAATGAGCAGGCGATAGTCCTTCCCCCTCCACCCGTCTGTGGCTTTCCCCGCCCACCTGCCATTTATTCATAGATTTCCACCTATCCAAAGTAATAGGTTGAATCAGCTGTGAGTGGGCTGGGCTAGCTGCAGGTGTGGGGGAAAGGCTAACATCTATGTGCTCATGAATAAACTGAACTCATCTCCCAGGGAGTACAGGACTGCATATATTGCACCAGGTTTCAGCAATTCATTGCTGCATCTTACAGATTAAGGGACCACTGCTACCAGATACAAAGCTTTGTCTGTACTACTTGCTTGTTGTGTCTCCACCACTAGATCAATGCTGATCATTGTGGTTAAGATGTGGTTCAAGTGATTAGTTATAATTTTGGCATAGAGTGCAGTAATAACCTGTCTGAAAGTTTCCCAGGTACAGGCGTGGTGGTGACCACTGCACAGAACAGTTCAGATGGGGGAAACCTTTGGTTATTAGGTTCTTAAAGAAGTTGGTAAAATCAAGTAACAAAGGTGTTGTAAAAGAACAATAGTACTGGTTTGTGAGACCATCTGGTCCTAGAGATTTTTTGCCGTTTGCAGGGGATAATAGGTAGTTCCCACTGTTTAATTGGCAAGTTGAGGGAATCAAACTGTTGGGATAGCTAAAGAAGAGTCAGTTAACTTAAGAAGTTAGTGATCGCATGAGAGGAGAATGCTGGCTTTCTTAATAGCATATAAAGGCAATATTGTATTTAAGGGTTAGGTTTTTCAAGCAAAAAGTCTTTAGCCAATTTTTTTTTTCACTTATTAAAACCAGACACGGATACATATTATTTTCTTCTTGGCGGTTTTTTTATTTTCTGATTGTAGATTTCTCAATTCGGTCATCTATATTTGATGTAGGGACAGTATTCTTGTTGACTGCTTTAACTGCAATTTTGAGTCGGTGCTTTATCAAGCGCTTTATTGCACAGAGAAGCCTTCAAGGTTGACTCTGGCCCATTGAATTCTATAGGAGAGTTTTATATTAATTCTCCGTGACCTGGGAAGAAGTCAGTGTGCAGGGAGAAGGTGAGGGAGAGTGTGGTCTATTCATCTATTGTTGACTGGTGGATTTTGGTGGTATCTATATGTACACTCAATCGTTAAATTTACTGCAAGCTGGGTTACTTCTGTCGTTGTCGTGGACTGCTATATGGAGCGTCGATGTATTCAGACTTGATAGTTTACTTGTCCTTCACAATTTTATGGGGTACTTGGACGCGTATTCGCCGATCTCACATAAGCTTTCTTAAGATGCACTAAAAGTCTCTGACTATTGGGGTTTAAATTACCTTTACAAATTCACTAACTGAGGCTTCTATGAATGACAATTTGTAAACAGTGTCGGACTGGGGGGTCTTGGGGCCACAGGGAATTGATCTTGGGGGGCCCACCATTATATGTACTTGATAAAATATTTTCGGACTCTCGGACTTAAATGCGACCATTTTACCACAATTATCAGTGTTCTAAACAGACTGTATTGTGTAGTTCATTAGCAGGGATCACATATCTGTTATTCTAATTTGTCGTTCTTATATCATATCATAGACACATGGCACTATTAGCTACCATCCTTATCCCCCTCCTCACGCTTCAATATCCACTACACCAAATTTTACTCGATCACCCCTCCACCCACATACATTATCCCCTCCACCCACATACTTTTTCACCCTCATACACAAATACAATATCACCCATCAACACACATACTTTTTACCCCTCACCACCACTACATTTCCATATTTTATCAATCATACACCTACATTTCAATTTACACCTCCTCCCTCATATCAATATCACCTCTACCACATTCAATATCACCACATCCACCCCATCATCAATTATCCCCCTCACAAACTCATACATTTTCCAACTCCACCATCTTTAATATCTCCCTCCCACACAAATACTATTGCGACATCACTCACATAATACATATACCCCTCACTAACCTAATACATTGTTCCACCCCAACCAAATACACATCCCCACCGGCCCAAACCATACGATATCCCCCTAAACCCACATACGATATCCCCTCCACCCACCATACAATATCCCCTCCCACATCAATATCCCCTCCACCACATACAATATCCCTCCACACATACAATTCTCCCTCCAAAACCCCCCAAAACATACAATATCCCCTCCCCCACCATACAATATCCCCCTCCACCACCTACATATCTCCTCACCACATACATATCTCCCTCCACCCAAATAAATTATCCCTCCAACCACATACAATATCCCCCTTACCCCACTTACAATATCCCCCCTCCACCCAATAATTATACCTTCACACCATACAATATCCCTCCACCACATACAATATCCACCTCCAACCCACATACAATATCCCCCGCCACCACATAAAAATATCCCCTCACCCACATCACAATATTCACCCCTCCTCCCACATTACAATATCCCCCTCACCAACATAACATTTCCCCCTCCACAACATACAATATCCCCCTCCACCCACATACAATATCCCCCTCCACCCACATACAATATTCCCCCTCCACCAACATACAATATCCCTCCACCTAACATAAATATCCCCTCCACCCACATACAATTCCCCTCCACCCACAAACAATATCCCCTCCACCAAATACAATATCAACCCTCCACCCACCTACAATATCCCCCTCCACCCACATACAATATCCCCCCTCACCCCAAATAACAATATCCCCTCCCACCCTCATACAATATTCCCCCTCCACCACATAAATATCCACATCAACCCCATACAATATCCCTTACCTCCAACAAAATACTAATATCCCCCTTCCACCCACATACAATATCCCCCTCCACACCTCATTACCATATCCCCTCCACAGCCAATTACAATATCCCCCTCCAACCCAATACCATTATGCCCCTCCACCATTACAATATTACCCCTTCACCCACATACAATATACCCTCCACCACACATACTATATCCCACTCCCCACACATACAATATCCCCCTTCCACCTCATACATACAATTTCCCCCTCCACCCACTTACAATATCCCCTCCACCCACATACAATATTCCCATCCACGTTTCCTTGGTAGCACACCTATCTACATTATATAGAAGTTTTATAACCCATCAAATTAGGGACTCACCGGAGATGTAATATTCTGATGAGCTCGTTCTTTTTCCCTTCTCTTCTGCTACGTTCCACACCGCTATGAGGTCTTGTCCCGGCACAAGCTCATCCCTGCAGTAATTAAACAAAATATCTTAGAATCCACAATTTTCCAGCATCTTTTTCCCATTTACACAATCATGTACCCCAAAACTTCCAGGGGGTGGGGGTGAGCGGGTACAGCCATAAATTAAGGCTTTGTATCCTAAGGAGTTGGAACGAGTGGGGAGTGGACACTAGCTCCCCTGGAGATAATGCTACAACTCGGGATGACTGACCTCTCAAATTATATTAACAAGGTAGGGTAGGACAAGAACATAGGCTAGGTAGGCAATAGGCAAGGCCACAGTCGGTAGGTGCGTGGTTTCTCCCAGTTAGGTAAGCTGTAGGTGTCTATGTGTCCCTTTATATAGGCTGCAAGCAAGTTAGGGACCCCCTCTTCTTTAGATTAGTATACAGGCAGTTAGGGCTTCCATGAAGTAGTATAACAGGCAGTTGGGCTTCACATGATGTTGTATTATAAAGGCTGTTAAGGCCTCCTTTAGGTACGTTTTGCTAGGCAGTTTGGTGGCCTCCTTCAGGTAGTATACAGCGTAGTTTGGGGACCTACTTTAGCTAAGTGTGCTGGAAGTCAGAGGCCCCCCCCTTTAGCTACTGTGTAGGTTGTCAGGGCCCTTTTAGTATTTAGGTTGCAATGCCCCCTTTGAAGTAAGGTACACCCTGTAGCGTAGTCAGGGGGTCCATTGTATTCATGAGCTTCCCTTTTAGTTAGCCAGGGCCCCCCTTGTAGGAAGTGCCCCCCTTTAGGTAAGTCAGGGCACCACCACTGAAGGTAGTAGGGTCACCCTTAAGGTTGGCCAGGGCCCCTCTGAAGGTAGACAGCGGGCCCTATGAGGTAGCAGGGACCCCCTGTAGGTAGCCAGGGACCCTTGAGGTAGTCAGAGACCCACCTGTAGTCACGGGAGCCCCCATTGTAGCCAAGGACCCCCCTTTGTTGCAGAGATCCCTTGTGTCAGATGGCTCCTTGTAGCCAAGGGGCCCCTTGTAGCAGAGCACTACCTTGTAAAGCCAGGGGCACCCACCATTGTGCCAGAGCTCCCCTCTGTTGCAGGCGACCCCCTATGTGCCGAGCTCAGCTTGTAGCAAGAGCTAGCTTGTAGTCAGAGCCCTGCCTGTAGTCTGAGAACCCGCTTTTTTGTAGTCAGCCCCCCCTTGATAGTAGTCAGAGGCCGCCTGTAGTCAGAGCCCCCCTGTAGTCAGAGCCCCCCCCAGTGTACGCCTGAGCCCCTTGTAGTCTGCAAGCCCCCTGTAGTCAGCAGCCCCCCCTTGTAGTCAGGGCACCAATCTGTAGTCAGACGCAAACCCTGTAGACAGAGCCCCCCTGTAGTCCAGAGACCCCCTGTAGCCAGAGCCCCTGTAGCAGAGCCCCCCCTGTAGTCAGAGCCCCCCCTGTAGTCAGAGCCAAACCTCGTAGCCAGTGCCCCACCTTGTAGCCAGTGCACCCCTGAGTCAGAGCCCACCTGTAGTCAGAGCGCCCACTTGTAGACAGAGCCCACCATGTAGGCCAGAGCCCCCCCTGTTGTCTAGAGACACACCCTGTAGGTTCAGAGCACCCTGTAGCCAGAGGCCCTTGTAGCCAGAGCCCCTGTAGTCAGAGACCCCCCGCTGTAGTCAGATCCCCCCTGTAGCAGAGCCCCTTGTAGCCAGAGGCAACCCTGTTAGTAGTGCCCCCTGCTTGTCAGAGCCCCCCCCTGTAGTCAGACTGCCCCCTTTAGTCAGAGCCCCTGTAGACAGAGCCCCATGTAGCAGAGACCCTTGGTAGCCAGAGCCCTCCTGTTAGACCGTAGCCACCCCGCTGTAAGTAACAGAGCCCCCCTGGTAGTAGTTTTAAAAAAAAAAAAAAAAAACAACAACAATTCTCCTTACATGCTCCGGCTCCCGCTCAGCTCTCGCTTACCGCCAGCGTCTGTCTGTGTCCTGGCGGCCACTGCATTGGCGGACGCGGTGAAGTGACGTCACTCGAGAAGCATTCGTCACCAGTAGGGGCCGAGCAGCCGGCAGGCTGAAGGCCTCAATGCGTTCCACCTGCCGGGGAGAGAAGCGGAGCGCAGCGCTTGTGGCTGCTGTGATCCGCTGACACGGCAGCCCGGGAGTCTGGGGACTTTCGTCCCCAAGCCTAACGGGCGGTCTCTGAGCGCGCGGCCACTCTACCTGGACGCGGGGTCCCGGGCGCTCAGGGTCCGGGATGCACGCGGGACGGGCCCGAGGGAGCGACGGCACGCCTCGGGGCCCCCAGCGTCTCGGGGGGAGGCCCACGGGGGATCCCCCGGTCCCCCGGACGGCCCAGTCAACGTAGCCTTGATTGTAAACATTCATCCATATGAAACGAGGCTGAATGTACAGACATTAAACACGAGGTTGAATGGAGATTTACTATATAGGTAATTACGAATTTGTGAATATACCAGGGGGATGGATTAAAATATATGCTGACAAAATATTCATTTCTGATTCCTGTTAGTTGCAATTTGTATATGTTGAAAGAGATAAATGCGATACGTTTTATAGATAATCTTATAAAATAATAAATGTACCATAGCTATTGAATATATTTATTATTTATATATAATATATAATATCATTATACTTAATTCATATTTGATATCTCTAATAGTAATACTTATAAAATACAATTAATATTTTCTCGTTCTATTTATATAGTTCTAAAACATAGATATAAATTTTATGAGCTTAAAATTTTTCTATACCTATATTCCTTCAACAATTCATATACAAACACTAAAATGAGTGATAAAAAAACGTATGTGGAGTAAAATTTATTTATACTACTGCCGCTATTAATATGGAGGGGGGGAGTTCAGACGAGGTCTCTAATAAACTATATTATTTGATTCTTGAGTAATTAGTACTTTTTCATCTGTCTTGTGATGGATTTTTGCATGACGTACTATAGGTATGAGTATATTACTAGGGGCAACAAATAACTTTTTCTTTTTTTTTTTTTATATATCTTGTTTTTTATTGTATTATTGGTTTCAATACCTCATTTTATCCATGAGGTCTCAAAGTATTCAACTTGTTCATCCAATACGACTAGCGAGAGTCCAAGCTGTCTTACGCGCGCTCAGGATGGGGATGGGTGGCTCTATTTTAAAATTGGTTGTTTTTTGATTGGTTGGCTCAATTCATCCCCAGGGATTTAAATATGATGTATGGTATTCTTTCTCAAGAGCATCTATTTGTGTTTGATATTCGCCTTAGCGGTGATTAAACCTGCCTCTAGACAATTTGGTTAGTGGTCCTTACCAAATTTTGCAATCTCCGCCCTTACAAGTGGATCAGGTAGTTCAAAAATGACACTAGCGTTGTTATCAGTGTCTTTTAATTGAACTTTATCCCCATGTAGATTGTTGCATATTGTAAGTAATTGCTCGTTACTATTGCTGAGCTAAACATTTGCCATGCAAAGAGGATTCTTATAACAAGCCTGATGTGCCATGA
Organism: Phyllomedusa bahiana; assembly: GCA_025379985.1. Taxonomy (NCBI): domain Eukaryota; kingdom Metazoa; phylum Chordata; class Amphibia; order Anura; family Hylidae; genus Phyllomedusa; species Phyllomedusa bahiana. Next base: position 30,556 of record JAODAL010037159.1, on the reverse strand, counting down.
TGTTTTAGGTATAATGAGTATTTTCTAGTTGTATTTTACAATCTTGTGCTGTATAAGACGAGAAGGAGTTATTTTAATTTTTCTCGGTCTTGGTATCTATACACAGTACTTACGGTTTTTTTCTGTAATGGTTCCTTTCAAAAGGGGTCTCTTAGTATATTATACCTATGTTTTTCTATTTCTCTGTATGTCCCTATATTGGGAGTTAGTGGTAGGTGATAATTTTCAGAATTAAATTCAATATGTTAATTCTTTATTTTTATTTTTGGAATTAAGTATGTTCCTGAGTCTTTATGCCTGCTGCGAGTTTTGGCCGTCCTTCAAAGTATTTTTCCGGTTACCCTTTTTGCATGTATTTTCTGTTAATTTTTATGCATGTGTTTTGTTTTTCACATTTTCTGTGCAGTTTTTTCTTATTTCTCTATTTTTGCCCACTTTTGGAATAGGGCGGATGCCATATTTACGCCTCAGATGTAGAGACCGTGCTTAAGAAAGGTAACCTATTCGTTTCAGTTGCACTTTAATTATTTTTGTTTTTTGTCGTTTTTTTTTGGTGGTTTTAATTATTTTTTGTAGATCCTACTAAAAAAAAAAAACAAATTTGAGTTCATTTGGACCTCGGTTGTGGCTCTGAAATTGTTGTAACAAATGTGTTGATATGAGGGTATTATACATATTTATTATATCGACTCTTACTGTACACTTACCAATAAAATACTGGAGGTCGTCGTATAAATATTTCAGTAATTTTTAATTTGTTAGCATGAGATTGAACGTATTTGTATGTATTCTCAAAGGACCCCTTGAAGAGGTTTGCAAACGTGGGTGCGACCTCGTTCCACTGGCTGGTCCCCAGCAGGTTGATGGTAATTGTATGTTCATATTACTATGCTTAATTATTTATTCAAATTTTAAATTTTAGCTTTCAAATTAGGAAGGAGTTAACAGGAAGGTGATAAACAATGTAGGTTCTTTGTCCACATTGTACTCCTGTTACTGTCTGTTTGCCCCGTATCTTGTTGGAGGTTTCGGTTTAAAGGGCCGTGGTCTTCTTATGTGGTATGAATGTATGTTTCCTTACAATTTGGCGTATAGCGCGTAGGAGCGCTCATTATTCCCTTATTGGTGGACTTTTACTGAATCATGTTAATTTTTAACCTTGGGTTGCTACTGAGTATCCACAAAGTGCGACAAGTTAGTTAGGGTTAGAACTATTCCCGAAATTATTGGTCTCACCAGGGGGTCTTTTCCCTGGTTTTTGTGAATTGGGAAATGATAGAAGAAGGGTCGTTGCTTGTTTCTTATATTGTTAGGAATATTGATTCCTCTTTCGTTATTATTGCCTGCTCAGTATTTTGTTTTATAAATTCAGCATTAATCTGTGTGAAGATTATTATAAACCTGGGGTTCCTATATTCAAAAAGTTAAGTTGTATTCCATCCAATTATGCGTTGTGCTTCTTTGTTGTTAATCGATTTAATTTTGGAATTTACTACCGTGCCCCTTTGTCGGCGCTTCTTAAATCCATTTAACGATTTTTAGCTAATGGCTGTCGGGTTGTTTTTCTTTTTGTTTGGTGAGATAGATTTTTTAGGTAAATTTTTTGATGATCTTTCTCATCATTTGTTACCAAATCACCAAAAACAGGGAATAATTACCTGTGAAGAAGTGGATAAAAGGGTGGATTTGTTCTTAAATCGTGGAGTGCTATTCTATTTAAATGATTTTGGTGAATGGTCTTGACTCTTGGGAACTTTTTGATTTCATGTTTTATTTTTGAAATTCTTTTAAGGGGTGAGTTTTCTCGGCACAATTTTTGGAGGTACTGGAAAACTATGAATCATCAAACTTGGCTATCTGGGCAGAACCCTAGCCTTTTTTTCAGCACTGAATTTCTTCAAATTCAGTTAGTTTGTACAGTGGAAAATTGATATTTTTGCAAGCAGATCATGAACCAGATTTTTGAAGTTTACTTGTTGCTTTTTTTCTTTTTTATACATTTGTATCTACTCTGGTGATTTTTTCTACTTTGTATTCCTCTCGCTCCCTGTATAAATTTTTCTTTTATTTCTGTCGGGGTGGGTTGGAACATGTTATTCTGGGTGACGGGTTTGTATTAGTGTCGTGCATAGATTCTATCTACTGTGTTGTATTTGTTTAATCTTGGGTTTAAACCTAAAAAAGGTTCCATTGTTTTGTGTAGAAGTGATACTCCAGGCCACATTTGTTGTTATTAATAGTGTTGAGTGTGTACGTGAATTGAGTTGGCTATCGAGAGTCGATCTGTATAGTCGGATAGTCGGCCGCTATCGTATAAGGTTTTGTCGATAGCTGAGCATCGAATTTTGAAGCATGACCATTATAAGTCTATGGGAGAGCAACAAACACACTTCATTAAATACACCCACATAACAGGCTGGAGAAGTGATATTACTTCCACAACGTCAATATAATGGATCTCGTGAAACATCTTAGGCAAACACACTGTAGGTATAAAAGGCTCACAGAAAAAAAAGTCACAGACCATTCTCTATCCCGTCTTGTACCACAGCACTGACCCTTAAACCTGCATCACCCACAAATTAAAAGCGCCAGTAGGCAGTATGATTTGAACCATCATCTTACTTGAACTGGTCATTGTATTCCATGTCTGGATCGCAAGCATGAGACCATAACCTGAATAGAGACCCCCTAGAATTTAAAAAGTGCCGCAAAAGAGTATCTTCAAACACCTTTTAGTTGGATACTGGACAAATTACTATTCTGTCAGCGTTCCGCAGAAGGACCTTTAAACCTTGTCTGACCCACAGTTTAAAAAAGTGCCGAAATAGGAGTTTTCAACCACCATTTTTAGTTTCAACTGGGAATTTGACTTACTGTCCTGGGCCACAGCATGAGCCCCAAACCTGAATGACCCCACATTTAAAAAGTGCCGGCAGAAGTAAGGGTGACTTTTAAGCACCATTTTAGTTCTCATGGACAATTGACTATTTACCTGTCATGGCCACAGCATGAGACCCAAACCTGCATGACCCCCAACATTTAAAAAGTGCGGAGAAGGAGTCTTTCAAAACAACATTTTGTTTAAAGGACATTTGGACAATATTCATGTCCATGGGCATAAGCATGAGCCACAAACCTGCTGAACCCCCTTTTAAAAAGTGGCTGGGAAAAAGGGTAGTCTTTCAACCCACCATTTTTGTTTCAACTGGACATTGACTATACTGTCCTGGGCACGCAGAATGTGCCCCAAGCCTGACTTGACACACCCACATTTAATAGTGCAGGAAAAATATAAGAAAATAAAAAATGGAAAGTATTTCAACCACCATTTTAGATTTCACTGGGACATTGGACTTAAACCTGTCCTGGGCCACAGACATGAGCCCCAAACCGGCTTGACCACACTCATTTAAAAAGTGCTGGCAAAAAAAGGAGTCTTTCAACCACCATTTTAGTTGACTGGACTTTGTCTATACATGTCCTGGGCACCACAGCAATGAACCAGGGCCGGAGTTACGTGGGGGTGCGGTGAAAGACCAGGACTGGCGTCCGTCATCTTTTAACACGCAGGTTTAAAATGCCCTCGATGACGAAGCAAGAAAACTGTCGTGCTGAAGCAGTGTGCGGAAGCGGAAGTTTAGGAGAACTCCTGCCTTCGCTGTTACACAGTCAATTATGGGTAGCGCTGTCCACACTACCGGATGAGTGTGGACCATTTGTGCTTCAACTTGGAAATCACTGGTGGTTAACGCTCATGTATACACTGGTGCCCTTTTTTCTTGGCATTCTTTTTCTTCATTTTACTCAACGTGCTGGAGGAAATGGTCTATGTACTTTGTTCTCTGTCTGTGCTCATACTCCATGTTCTTGAATAACATACATCTGGTCAAGTTCTTCATGTACCTCCTTGTACAATTCAGAGGAATTTTTTTATCAGCTATTTGTACATGCAAGTTTTTTAGTTACTTAATTCTAGAAAACACATTTTTAAAATAGGATCGAATCCCAACCATGTCTTTGTCTCTTTTTTTCATTGTATTATTTAATGTGTTGTTAATACAGGGATTGATAGCTGTTAAAGAATTGCAAAAAAAAGTCATTTTGCATATTTGTCATTAACAGTGTCCTACCTATTCCTGTTACTGACAGCACCTCACCCTTGAGCCACTCTTGACAATTGTGATGATACAATGTCTGTTAGAAGAAACAACATTTTTTAGAATATGGACCTGTAGTATAGCTGATGGCACAGCAAAAATGCCCCAAAAATTCAAAACTGCATGACCCTGAGCCAACTTTGGTCAATTCGTGAAGAAACAAATGTCTGTTAGAAACAACATTTTTTTTACGAATAGGACCTGTAGTATAAGTCTGCATGTCACAGCCAAAATGCCCCCCAAAAATTCAAAGCATGACCCTTGAGCACTGTTGGTCAATTTTGAAGAACAAATGTCTGTTAGGACAACAACCATTTTTTATAATAGGATCTGTAGATTGCTGCGTTCAAAGCACATGGACACAAAAATTATTAAAATGACTTCTCAGCCACTGTTAAAAATTGTGTGAGTGGGAGAAATGCCACTTAGAAGGCACCACTTTTATTCCAAAGGACCCATTATTATAGTGTTATTCTACACAGCAAACATGACCCCAAAAAAATTATAAATATGACTTCTCAGCACTGATTAAAAAAGTGTGAGAGGGAGAAGAAATGCACTTAGAAGTCAAATTTATGTTCAAAAGGACCATGATTAATTTGGCTGTTTCTCACAGTACATGACTTCAAAACCATTGAATGCGAAAAACTTCTTATAGATAAAGTGAAGTTAATGGATAATACGGTGTTGTCATGAAACCTTGCTACGTTTTTCAGTCTCCTCACAGCATATACCATCAAATGAATACTGTTGGGAAAAGTGGATTAAAAATTGCAGTTTTAAGAAATGGATCATTTAAAAAAAATAAGTTTTAAGAGGTCCATTTCTGTTTGACAGGAATGTGATAGTAGACCGGAACTAATCGGTGATCCTAGGCCTATTGGGGCCACAACATCATCCAGAGATTCCATGCCAGATTATCTTGATGAAAAGTCAATACGATCCAAATTATCTGTGGAAAGCCGGTTGCGTTTGTCTGTAATGGACCCTCCTAGCTGTGCTGAAGGTCTGCTCAAGTTAATGACGCTGGATTGCTGGGCAGGAAAAAACACCTCTAGCGTGATGAGCCAGGGCTCGGGCCATTCGTCATTTGGATTACCACAGAAGTATATTGGGTCAGGAACACATGCAAAAACATCGGTTGTTGAGACGCAGTTAGTCGCTTGCTCCAATGTTCTTTCAAGCTGATCTCTGTGTGTTGGATGTTTTTGGGTGACATGGCCATTGCATGCGTTGGTGAGGTGGTTAAACAAAGTACTTGCTGAGGTCACCATTAGGCTTCTTGCAATGCCTGTGCTCGGAAGCTACGCTTACTTGGCACTCTACTAGCTGTCACGTAGCTGATGTTGTTCACCGGACATTTGTGAACGTTGTGAAGCAGAACGCAACAGATTTGTCTCCTGTTGATCAATCAGACAAGGTCTCCTTTGCCTCGCATTTTTCATCTCTTTTTGGGTGGGTGGTAGGAATGTGCTGATTTTTGTTTTGTACCGGGGATCAGGAGGCTGTAAGGGTGGAAACCCAGTAACTGTTGCTCTTTTTGTTGGCTTAATGCGTGGATCATGTTGGAGGAATATGGAAGCATCCAAGCATCATGTGTGGATGGAGCCTTGACCTTTCCCAAGCCTATGGGCTCGCAGGCGGCACTAGCAATCTGTTACTTTCATATCTTCATCTCCGCCTCTAAGTCTCGCCATATCTTTCCAAAGGCAAGGTACGTCGCGGTAACATCGGTTGTCCTAGGAATACTCATCCTCATCCTCTCCTCCTCCGCTGCCTCAGGCTCAGAATCAACCACAGACCTGGCTTGCCATGAGATGATGCACCCTGAGAGCTGATGCGCCACTCGTGAACTAGCTCTGGACCCGAACCACTGCCTATTGTAGACACGATGAAATTGTGAAACTGTAGGGCCTTGTGGATTTACGGAGAGAAAGGCTCCGTGGTCCGCATCTGTGTCCGTCTCCTCCTCCATCGCTGGGCGGGAACCTGTTGTTTCAGAGTGTCCAACGATCGTTCCAGAACTAAGATCCCACAATGCTCATGCTGAAAGGGCATTGTCCGCACTGACACATTTTGGTGGCTTCTTCAATACTGGCAAGGATGGTCTCAGAGCTCTTGTCACATGCCTCCACTCTCGGTGGTTAACACCCGAGGTCTTGTACCGCTGTTGTCAGGCCATGTGTCACCTTCGTACTGCGTAATGGCTTTGACGCTGCTGCCACAATCAGCTGGAGAATGTTGGAGGGTGGAATTCCAGCGTGTTGCCACGTCATTCATTGAGACGGTTGACGGGGGGACGAGTACGCTGCAACGCAGCCAGGCGGGATGTAGCAGGGGTGCGAACGGCGGAAGTGAGACTCCGATCCTGAGCATTACTTCAGCAGGAAGTCCAGACCCGGGTAGCTCTTTAGGGGAAATTTCTGGCACGACTAGGTTCATTACATGTGCCAGGCAAGGGTTGTGCTCCAGCCTACCGATCTTAAGGGGCAGGGCCAGCAGATTTCGCCGTTATCGCATCACACAACTTGCCTGTGCACAAGGTTATTGTCACCAGCCAGCGCTCGGTCCCTTTGTTGTAGAGCGTCCCTCAGCCTACTGACCTGTGTATGTGGTCGGTTCTCCAAGGCAGATTAATTTTCAACACCGGCATTGTTCTCTGGGCGTGTTCATGCCACCAGAGGACCTTGGGGGAATGAGCCCTGCTCCATCCCTGCGAGTTTTGATTTGCGTGCAGCGAGCTGAGTGCCACCGTCACCCCAAGAGACATCCACCCAGCTAAAAGTGAGCTGTCACAGAGATTTAGCAGGCCTTGGCCGTGCTTACTAGTCCATGAGTCGGTGGTGTGATGGACTTGTCCCGGACACAGATGCAGACAACGCGTTGAATTTTTAGATGACACGTGGATGGCCAGCGTGCAGGGACGGCTTTTACTGGCAAAGAAATGGCTGCTCGGCATTTTCTGGTATTGGGGGAAGGCGAGGGCCATGAAGTTGGCGGAAACCATCTGTGTCACCAGACGGAAAAGGCCAAACATTTCCAAGGCCATTAGCCTGGCCAATGCCAGACTTTCAGGCTTTTGGCTTGGGATGGTTAGGGCTTTAAAAGTGTTTCTTTCTGTTCCCTAACTGTAGACAGGAGGCTGGCGGCTAGACTGGCCGCTGTACCAGGATGCAGGTCGTCAAACTGGCGGAAGAGGAGAAGGGGTAGGATGGGTTTTTGGTGCGTGTCTGGTGGTACTGGTCGAGTTGGAGGCTGAACGGAGGCTGATCCCTGTATCATGACCTCTGTGAGACATGGGGAAAGCTGAGGAATACGTCTTGGTGGTGGCGGAGGTGGAGGAGGCGGGAGGACAGTGGGTCGTGTCATTGGTTGGCGGCACGGCGTGGTCTGGCCTTTTTTGGCCACGTGTCCCTCCCATTTCAACTCTTGCATGCCGTGCATGCTGACTAGACATGTTGGTGGTGGTTAACAACCTTACAGGGTTCTTGCCTCGACTTATGGGTTTACGGCAATAAAGGCGAGGCATATGACATCGCTTGGGTGAATCAGAGGCCTTGCTCAATGAACGGCACAGGATTGAGAGGTCTGGAACCTTTTTGACGGGATAAGCGAAGGAGGGGGTTTGCGCTGGACCGTGGCTTGCGGAATTTCATTTCAGGCGGACTTCTGCGACAGCCCTCTCACCTTGTTGATGGCGGGGGAACCAGTATTGACATCTTACCTTCGTCTTCTCAATCGTCCATGGATGATGCGCTCCAAGCAAATATGCGGGAATAGACCAGGATGGATCCGCACCATGTCCGTCTTCATCATCATCATCATCACAGGGACTTGGTCGTCCTGACTTTATGCATGCAGAAGCTTGCGGGCTACAAGCAAGGGGCACTGCAATGCGTTGCCGACCGCACCAGGGATTTTCGAACGTTTGACCGGTCTTCTTCACGATCTCTGTGGCATCAGTAACTGGGCGGGTCAGAGCAGACTTAATCATCCTCTTGATCTTTTAACATGCCTTCTGACCCCAACGATTTTGTCATCTAAGAGGATTCTTCAGACAAATGGATTATCCACAGTGGTGGGTACACGTGTTGGACTTTTGGGCTGCTTCATGTTTTGGTCGATGCTGATGGATGCTGATGACCGACCATTTGTGGCCGTTGATGGAGGACGAGGAGGTAAGTACTGCTTGAATGCAGGTTGCATTAAACCACACTGAAGGACAGATGGACGACGATGTTCGTTATTAGATTACTGGGCCGTACCCAGCGATGACAGGCATGATGGGTTCGGCAACTGACACGATCGCTGGCATGCGTGGTTGTCGCCAGCACTGGAAGGAGCACCTTCTCTCGCTACACTTATACCTCCATGTTGATACCCCCTCTTTGCTCGCTTACCACCTTGCATTTCGCTCCATGTACCAAGATAAATATTAAATATTTGAGAAGGTATGGAATAGTTCTTGGATCAAGTCTCTTATTAAAAAAGACGGCAAATCACAGCTTTTCTCTAATCCCTTCTAATCAAATACAAAATTGCTGGATTCAAATTTAAACCTGCAAGGGTGTCTATCAAACATATCCTGGACCTGGGCATAACTAAAAGTCCAATAAACTAGCTATTCTGTTTTTTTTGTTTTGGTATAATAATTGGTATTTTTTTGAACACTTTTCATTTCTACCTGTGGTGAATCTATAGTTTTGGCTGTTTTAAGATTTACGAGATGCTGCGTCACAGATGTACTAGTAATGGGATGCAGCATAGTCACATATAATCACTAGTTAAACTGTTTTGTTTTGATATTATACACTGTATTTTTTGCACCTTTCAATTCACCTGTAGCGTGAATATTAAGTATTTTGCTCTGTTTTATAGATTTACGTAGATGCTGCCGTACAACTTGGAACAGTAACTGGGTGTGCAAAAGTCAAAAATAAACACGTAATCTGTTTTGTTTTGATATAATAATAGGCTATTTTTATTGCACCATTTCAAATTCAACCTCGTGGTGAATATATAGAATTGCTGTTTTAAGATTCGTAGATGCTGCAGTCAATGATCAGTACTGGGTGCGCAATAGTCAAATATTCACGTATATGTTATGTTTTTTTATATTATCTAACGGTACTTTTTTGCATCACTTCAATCAACCTGTGTGGAATTATAGTATTGCTGTTTTTTGTATTGAGTAGTTGGCTGCGGGCATATGTACAGTACTGGGTGCTGCAAAAGTCATAAAACAAGTATAATGTTAGGTCTTCTCTGATTTATTATAGTATTTACGTTTTTTTCTTTGATCCTTTCAAATTACCTGTGGTGAATAAGAATTGTGTTTTATGATTTACGTAGATGCTGCGTCATATGATACAACTTGAATGGGTGTCGCATAAAAGTCAAAAATACAAGTAACCTGTTATGTTTTGTTTTAATAAACAGGTACTCTTTTTGCCACCTTTCAATTCACCTGTGTGTATACTAGGAATTGCTGTTTTATGATTTTCGTAGCACTGCTGCGTCAATGAAAAAGTACTGGGTGCGCAAAAGTCAATAAACATCACGTAAATGTTATATTTGATATAATAAATGGTATTTTTTGCTCCTTTCAATTACTCCTGTGGTGAATTTAGATTTGTCTGTTTTAAGAGTTACGTTGATGCTGCTGTCAATGAACAGTACTGGTGCGCAGAGTCAAAAGAACACGTAACTGTTTATGTTTTGATTTAATAAAACGGTATTTTTTGCACTTTCAATTTCCTGTGGTGTGGAATTTAGTATTGCTGTTTTAAGATTTTCGTAGGATGCTGGTCAATGAACAGACTGGGTGCGCAAAAGTGAAAAAACTCGTAACGTGTTATTGTTTTGTTATAATTTATACGATTTTTTTTGCACTTTCATATTCTCACTGTAGGTGAATATTGAATTGCTGTTTTTAAGATTTACGTAAGATGCTGCTGTCAATGAACAATGCTGGGTGTGGCAATGTCAAAAACTCTATCTGTTATGTTTTGATATAATAAAAGGTATTTTTTGCACTTCATTTCACATGTGGTGAATTATAGAAATTGCTGTTTTAGATTTAGTAGATGCTGCGTCAATGAACAGTAATGGCGTGGCACTAAAATGTCAAAAAATTCACGTAACTGTTATGTTTTGATATAATAAATGGTATTTTTTGCACCTTTCAATTAACTGTGGATGAATATAGAATTGCTGTTTTTTAGATTTAAGTAGTTGCTGCGTAAAATGAACAGGTACTGGGTGCGCAAAAGTCAATACAACCTCGTATTCTGTAGGTTTTAGATTTAATTATAAACGGCTATTTTTTGCACCTTTCACTTCACCTGTGTTGAATATTGCATTTCCGTTTTAAGATTACGTTAGATGCTGCGTCTATGAACAGATTCTGGTGCGCAAAAGTCAAAAACACAGTTACTGTCTATGTACTTTGATATAATAATGGTATTTTTTGCTACTTTCTAATTCACCTGTGGTGAGTATAGTATTGACTGTTTAAGATTTACGTAAGATGCTGCATGTTCAATGAACAAGTACTGGGTGACGCAAAAGTCAAAAAACCGTAACTGTTGATGTTTTCTACGTATACACGGTATATTTCTGGACAACAACACCAACCTGTGCTGACTACAAGATTGCTGGAAATGTAATTTTAAGTGCAAGGTGGATATATTTAACACTGTCACAAATCATTTAAAATGAACACTATCTGAAATTATTTTCTTGTATAATGATTAAAAGTGGTGTTTTGAGCTAACAAAGAGACCTGCAGTTACTTAGTAATGAGTTTATCCTATTTAAGATTCAGGTGCCATATCAGGAAATATTTCAATAGCAAACTGTTAATAAATAAAGATATTCCACTACAATGTTACATTATGTCCTTGGTGAACTATATCCAATGTTATTTATAGATTGAGACTTGGTCTGTGTTCCGCCGCGGGGCACCACCCCCGCTCCACCGCCGTGAATTTACAGCGGCTAGATGCTGCTTTATATTCTTTGCTAACTACATAAATTCTCAAATCTCTATCTAACTAAATTGGACGGATAACAGCTTCTCGTTGAGGTTTCTTGTGCAGAAATTTGACTTTATTTAGATGTGCTGTTTGGCACAGACAGAGCGGCAAGGACCTTTCCCTATGAGACGTGAGAGGACACTGAGGCTGACAACAGCGAAACAGCTGTTCTATGTTAATACAGGTAATGTAGATTTTTCCGCCATCGCATCCATACACAATCCCAGTCATGACGTTGCACACACATGTCACCCTGCTCTATTCCTGTAATCTGATTTGCTGGCCGCAAAAATACAGGAAGCGCCAGAAAAAGGCGCGATCTTTATAGATGATGCTCTGTTTTTAACCTTAATATCGCATGATCTGGAAATTCGATCACCTAAAAACCTTGCATTTCAACTTTGTTCGATAAAAAAGCGCTCAACACTTAGTTATTAATTTATTGTAATTTTTTATTACCTCGGATAACTTGAGGTTAGAATCTATGATATATGTATCAGTGATCTTCTGTTATCTAGTTGCTGTTGCATGAGAACATGTTATAAAAAGACTCGGAAAGATTAGTAGATGGGGTTATAGTAACGATCTGTAGATTGTGAATTGACAGTTCCACTGGGATGGACATCTGTATAGAGTGTTTTTTGTTATATTAAAGAGGGATTAGCACTCTTATGATGGAGAAGAGAGTGAGGACTCGTTAAGGGTGTCATATGTGGTTATAAATTTTAAGCTTCTGATGGTAGAATCAGTGTCGGCTTTTATGGTCCCCATGGATATCTCATGCTCAATGATTTCATTGTTCTCATGTGTATTTTCTTTTTGAAACTAACCACTCTGTGTATTAATACTTGTGGTGGTATTGGGTTACGACCGCCAATTTGTTTCTATAACCATTACTTAGGTCCTGGGATTTCTCCATGATCGATATTGTTTGTTGTTCTGTTGAATCTCTTTTTGGTTTTTTCCATTGTAGAATTGTGAAAAACATAGGGTTATTTATTTTATAGCCCTTGATTAGAGTCATTACTATTGTATCTAGGTCTAAAACTGTTACGTCTCGCCGGGGGCTGACCAGTTGTATTTCTAGGAATGTTGCTATATGTTTTTGGTCTTACTGATGGGCCTTCTAAATTACGTGAAGGTTCACTTACAGGAGGTGTTTCCATAATTTCCCTATGTTCTTGGCACTGTCTAAATAGGTTCCCTGTATTGGTTCTATTTGTATTTTATCGGTTCCCCTTGTGTGTTTTTGGGTTTTTATTAATGACTTCCAATCAATTTATCTTTAGGTTTTTTTGACAATTTTCTGCTCTAGATCTATAAATTCGGGATGGGTTTTATATAAACAAAAAGTTTTCATTAATTCTTCTACGTCATTCGATATACTATGGCAATTTTCCTTCCATTTTTCCACTAGTAAAGTCATCAAATTAAATGAACACATATCCAAATTCTCTTGCCAGAGTTTCGCAAATGATCCGTCTCTGGCCGAGAATGGGTTGGGTTTATATATGGTCAAACCTTTAGGTATTAATTTTTCTTCTAAATACATGTTCAGAAATTTTGCATCGATATATTGAAAGCTTTCAGACAATAACAGTTTTTCCAAAGACCTGGTTGTGCTGTATAGGGTCCTTGTTTCTTCCTCCGTGAATTCCCTTGTTGTATTTTGGGATTCATTTTATTGGTTGTGGTTTTGTTACCGTCGTAGATTTTCCAAGAGCTGTTTTCTCGAGTGTGTCTTGCTGTAGGTATTTTATTGCCGGATTTAGAGGAATATTAAAAAAGAAAATAGTGTGATACAGTTTTTACAATCACAAGTATTATTAAACTATATGGTCCCGCTCACCTTTCTTTGCTGTACTGATCTTGTACAGCAAAGTGGGAATATGCCTCCTTGATAAAGGTGAATGATGTGCATCTGTTAGGTCTACATGGTTCGCCTGTCAGCTTGTTTCAATCAACGGAAGGTTTGCGCAAGTGATAAGTAGTAGGTTCACCCTTCAGAGATATATCTTTCCGGGAGAACGGATAAGCTTGGGACAAGAAAACGCAGTTGAATTTTTAATAATATGAAGAAAGAAGTTGATCGAAAGAGCTCACCTTTTGAAGCTGACGATATCCGCGGTACACGTCGCCAATTAGTAGTATAGATTGTGATCAATTCCCACGTTGTTGTAGAATACAGTGCTCCGGAACGTTACAGCTATGGATCCAGAGGGACGCGACGGATGAGTGATTCGTTAAATAACTGCATGCGGGTTACTGCTGTCAGTTGCGTGGACTGCTAAGGCTGGAGCGCTCGGAAGTATTCAGAAAGAAGTATACTTGTCTTAACAATTTTATTGAGGGTACATGGCGCGTTTCGCCGATCTCACATCAGCTTCTTCAGATGCACTAACAGTCTCTGATATTCCCCAATTGTTGCAATTTAGTAAATCCACAATATTATTAAACGACTCTACTGACCCCTCCCAAATGAACAGGAGGTCGTCGATAAATTCTTTTATAAATATTTTAATTTGTTAGCATGAGGGACTTGAAGTAATGAATGTATTCTCAAAGGACCCATGAAGAGGTTTGACAAACGAGGGAATTACAATTTACAGCAATCATCCTGTCCAATATGAACTCACATTTTTAGATCTAATTTATATATTGAAAACCTCTGATAATATAAAAAACTTTTTTTTAAGAAATGATTCGAATAGTTACCTTGCTTTCAGGTTGGTCATCAGCGTTAGTGGCCTCCGCAATATTAATATGGGCTGTATTGGAAGAATTAGAAAAACTGCACAGATAATGAGATATACAATACAGGCAGAAATATTAACAGAAAAAATTCATGCAAAAGGGCTATCCGGTATATCGTGTTGAAGGAAGCAAAAAATAAGAGCAGGCATTATGTCTCAGGAATACAATACTTAATTCCCAAAAAATCAAAAATAAAGAAGAAAATATTGAATTTAATCTGAATTTTATTCACTTCGCACAACTCCAATATTAGGGACATACAGAGATAATAGGAAAAAAATTGGTATATTTTACTTAGTGTACCCCTTTTGGAAAGGAACCATTAAAGAAAACCGAAGTACGTGTATAGGAAAGCCAAGTCCGTGAAAAATATAAATAGTCCTTCTCGTTTTAGGAAGCACAAAGTGTGGTTAATACTCTGAAAAATACTATTATACCTAAAAACATCTGGGATCATCAGGCTTGTATAGCTATCCATGCTGCAAATGTTGCTCAGCATTAAGTAACGTGCAATTACTTCTAGTTATACTTCTACAGGAGAAAAGTTCAATTAAAAAGACTTCTATTAACATTGCTAGTTCATTTGTGATCTACTGAATACTTGTAAGTGCGGTGTGACAACTATGTGGGAAGGTCCAACAAAAAATTGTCTGGAGGCGGTTAATCACCGCTACGAATCAAAACACAAAAGGCTAGTGTTTTGTATACCCAGAACATAAGATTGAATTCCATGGGGATGATGAGGAACCTTCATTCAAATTAAAAAACCTATTGAATATATACCCCCATCCCATATGAACGCGCGAGAACAGCTTGAGACTCCGCGAGTCGTATTGGAGTACAGTTGAATACTTTGAGACATCATGGTTTAATTGAGGTTTTGAATTCCATTATAAAATAATATAACAATTAATTAAAAAAAAAAAAAAAAAGTTTTGCCCTAGTATTGATTACTCATACCTTATTTTATCATGCAAAAATTCCATCACAAGTCATAAGAATATAATTTGTCTCAAGAATCATATTTATCATTTTTTTAGAGACCCGCTTTATCATCCCTCCCTCATTTAATAGCGCATGTTGTATATTTATATTTTTCCACATTACGTTTTTTTATCTCTTTTTGTGCTTGTTATAAATGTGTGTATTTTTAGGATAGAGAATTTTTTTTACTCATAAATTTCTATTGTTTTAGAACGTATATATATATATATAATAGATATTATATATATTATATATATATATATATTTATTTTATATAATATATATAAAAATATATATTTTTTATTTTTATAAAGTATTAATATTAGATATATCATATATATTTTTTTATATATATTTTTTAATATATTATATTTATATATATTCATTGATGTAATTTTATTTTATGTTAGATTATCATAATACTGATGCTTTTATCTCTTTCGAAACTTTATTAAAGATTTGAAACTAACAGGAAATAGATTGTTTTTGGAGCATATTTTAATCCCTGTTTATCAATAGTTCGGTAATTACCTAATAGTATTCTCATTAAACTCGTTTTAATGCTGTTCATTCAGCTCGTTTCATGTGATGATTGTTTACAATTGTCATTCATTGCACCTAGTTTGAATTTGCAAAGGTATTTAAATAACCGATATCAGAGACTGTTAGTGCATCCTGAAGAAAGCTGTGTGAGATAGGCAGAAACGCGTAATGGACCCTCAATAAAATTATGAAGACAAAGTTTAATTCTTGTCTGAATACTTCGAGCGCTCAAGCTTAGCAGTCCACGAACTGTAAGTAACCAGCTTGAAGATTATTTTAAAGATCTCTCATCCTCGGCGTCCCTCGTGGAATCATAGGCGGGAAGGTGACGGAGAAGCTGTTATTCTTACAAAATACGGTGGGAATTGAACACATCGATACTCTATTGCGAACTGTACGGCGGATATCGTACAGCTGCAAAAGGTGTGGATCTTTTCCATCAACTTCTTCTTCCTATTATTATAAGAATTCAACTGCGCGTCTTGTCCCTAGCTTATCCGTTCTCCCGGAAAGATATATTCTCTGAAGGGTGAACGCTACTACCTATCTGTACACAATGGTGTTTCCTCAGTATAACCCTGATAGTGAGCAAACTACTGAAAATCTTTCTCTACAGAACAGGAAATGTCAGACTATTAGGCCTAGTGGTCAAAACTACAGGACTTAAGAATTTTTTTAAAAACATATTGAAATTATTATGGAAACAATAAAAAACACAACCAAAAATGCTTAAAAATTGTGTGTAACATAAAAACACGAGTTAAACAATAAATAATTTTTTGATTACATAGGAAGGAAAGAAAAAAAAAACCTGAATGGTCACAGAAACTAAAATAGGGCACAAGCAAGAAATCAAAAAAATTAAACAATAAATAAACGAAAGAAAATACATCTAAAATACCTCAGGGTCATTCCCAAAATACGGACAGGTAATCAAAAGCGCAATAAATCACATAGAACAGACCTTGCATGTGAGACATCAAAGATACTCGCGAGAATGATATATCTAGGCGAAAAACACAGTGCATATACAAAAATAAACTGAAATCTTGCAAGATGACTGACAATCAAGCTCCATCCAGATAAAAAAAAAAGAGAGTCAGAAAAAACCAAGGCCCACAATATAAGAGATGACAAAATCACGGTTGACATATGTATACGGATAGTGCAATGCACTTTTGTCACGGAGGCCCCTGCGACCCTCGTCTCGGATCGCAGGTGCATCCGTGCCCCGCCGGCGCCGCTTCCCGAACGCTGTGGCGCGGGCGAAAAACCCCCCCCCCATGCCCGGTCCAAAGGGGCAAATTACCCGGGCCAACTCCTGCTGCTGCGTCTCTGTCCCCGGTGGCGCGCGGGGCCCGCTCCCTAGGGCGGCCGTGCCCCCATGTTAAAATTTAAGGGACGGCACCGGGAATTAGCTTTCCGGTTGCTTTCCTATTTAAAGGGGTTTTCTCCTACAAGGATTGCTTTTTTTTATTAAAAATCTTTAAAAAAAAGTCACTTTGCAAAATGTTTTCCATTAACATGCCACCTATTCGAGTTCATCTTTTATGGGGTTAATCAGTCCTAGGCATAAAGCTACAGACCTTTTTGATTCTCCTATAGGCTGTCACAGGTTTTATAGTACGGACCTGGGTTCTATGCTAAATAGAAGCCATAAACACGCCCCCCGAATAAAAAAAAAACCAAGAAAAAAGGACAGGAAAAAGAATCAATGTAGTGAGACAACCCCTTTAACCTGCCCCTTCCTATAACCCCCCGGATTCCCTTTTTTTCCCTTTCCCATCGAAAGCGTTCTTTGAAGCTTTTTGATTACCGTTTTACCGTACCTTTTTGCCGCGTTCCTCTACCAGAACCTCTCCGCCTGCCCTGACCCCCCGCCCCCCCAACTACGAGCCTGCCTGATAAACTGTCCAACCGCCTACCCTTGGCTGCCATCACAAACAAGTTCCACCAGTGGAAGCGACCTGGTAGACTCCCGCCGAAGCAAGTCCATCCCGCTTTGCGGCGGGCTCTGGTGAAAGGCGGCACCTATTTAGATTCCGCTCCATGGTGTGGGGTTCCACCATCACTTGCGGTGGTCCAGCGGATCCACTACTTCAGTGCGTTACAACTTTGAACATATCATGAAGGAGCAATGCGTGTATAATGAGCACCTAATACTTCCATAGGGTATCTGATGTGCCCCTAGATGAACTGAGTAAAGCCAGCAAAGATTTCTGAACTGATCTCTGTGGTAGTTCCAGGACCTGTGCTCTACATCTCAGCATTTCCCAACATCAGTAGGCCTGACAACCATAAATACCCCGTTTTACACTCACCAGAGGCGGACTACGGTGCCCAGACGTAGGCGATCGCCTAGGGCCCTACCCTCAAGCCTATCCCTAAGGGGCGCAGGCATGGCCCCGAACCTCGCCGGGCTCCAGGCCGTTGCCGTGGGCCTGAAGTGCCGGCAGTCTCTTTGACCGCTTCTGCGGAGCAGAGAGCGAGCGCTCCCTGCCCCGCAGACAGTGTCGGACTGGCTCCCCAGAGGATCGCTGGATCCTCCGATAAGCCGCAGGGCCGACACAGCGGGGCTGCCAGGTCCTCACAGCGCTGAGGACCTGCCGCGGCCCTGTGCGCCTCAGCTGGCAGCGTCGCGATGAAGTGATGTCATCGCGATGCAGCCTCTCCTCAGGCGCACAGCCGCTCATAAGCTGTGCGCCCGAGGAGCTGCTGGAGGAGGCGGGCGAAAGAGGACAGAGAGGGCGCGCTCCTCCGGAAAGCAGGTAAGGTGAGTATAAATGTTTTCATTTTTTTGCCTGCCTGTGGCCCCCTAAACGCCATGCCTGTAGCCCTATACGCCTGCCTGTAAACCCCTATAAACGCCTGCCTGTAGCCCCTATTACCTGCCTGTGGCCCCATCACGCCTGCCTGTAGCCCCCATATACTCCTGCTGTGGCCCCATAACGCCTGCCTGTAAGCCCCATACACCTGCCTTTACCCCAATTCGCTGCCTGTAGCCCCTATATATGCCTACCTGGTGGCCTCATACGCAATGCCTGTAGCCCCCCGAATATAACGCCTGCCTGTGCCCCATACGCCTGCCTGTGCCCCATACGCCTGCCTGTGGCCCCTATGCGCCTGCTGTGGCCCCTATGCGCCTGCTGGTCCCCTTATACACCTGCCTGTGGCCCCATATGCCCTGCCTGAGCCCACCAATACGCCTTGCCTGTAGCCCCTATAAGCCGCCTGTAGCCCCTATAATACGCCTGACTGTAGCCCCTATAAAATAACGCCTGGCCTGTGGCCCCATACGCCTACCTGTGGCCACATACGAACGCCTGCCTGTAGCCCCTATCACGCCTGCCTTAGCCCCCTATACGCCTGCCCTGGTGGCCCCATTCGCCGGCCTCTGGCCACCATACACGCCTGCCTGTTGCCCTATATGCCTGCCTGTAGCCCCTATTTAAACGCCTGCCTGTAGCCCCATAAAATCGCCTGCCTGTGGCCCCATACGCCGCCCTGTGGCGCCCATAAAACACGCCTGCCTGTGCCCCATACTACCCCTGCCTGTGGCCCCCATATGCCTGCCTGAGGCCCCTATATGCCTGCTGTGGCCCCCATAACGCCGCCTGGCCTGCAGCCCCTAACACTACCTGAACCCCCCATATGCCTCCCTGTGGCCCCTAGCTATATACCTGCCGAGCCGCCTTTAGCTATATACCTGCCTGGTGCCCCTCTATTATCCTGCCTGAGCCCTATAGCTATAAACCTGCCTGAAAGAGTGCCCCGATCTTCTATATACCTACCTGCCTGAGAGTGACACTATATCTATATACCTGCCTGGGTGCCCCAATATTTATATACCTATCTGTCTAAGGGACAATATACATATACCTGCTGACTGAGAGGGCAATCTATGTACCTGTCTAACTGATGGGCTTATATACCTACACTTAAGGAGTTACTGGAAATGTTGAGGATGCTAAGATTTTGTGGTCCAAATCCGGCAGGGACGATCGTGGCCGGGAGCAATCAGCATGAAAAGGTTTGTGAACGCGATGGCGAAGCCAAAGTAGAAAGGGAACGACGCTGATCAAAAATGAATGTCTCGGTAGTCACAAATGTAACTGCAGTGTAATCCCTTATATTCTGCAGAGCGTCTACCCATACAACTAGTATCTACCAACATATGTCACTGTATGGTGGGCGTGGTATATGCAATCAGAGCCTGTGTACAACTGATAGTTCACAGTGGGGGTCGCGTTTGGTCCAGGTCTGCAGGATATTTGATCCTTAATAGTAATAGTTTTGTGGGTCTTGCTTCGTAGGAGTGTCTTTAGTAAACAATGGATTGGTCTCTGGTAGATATTTGCTCCATGTATCGGATGGATTATTCGGTGACTGTTATTTAGGGGTATTACACTGCCATATGGAGGGACGCGTTTTTGAAAAAGTTAAATTGTCAGGGCTGAGATTTTGCAGTGTGCAGTGACTGGGATCTTATGTGGAATATGGCAGAAAGTTAGTGACAGGACCCTGGCGCAGGGCGAGAGGAATTAGTGGGGGGGGGGGCATTTTTTGGGGATGGGGGGGGGGCGCCATTGGCTGTACTTGCCTAGGGCACCAAAATGCCTTGTCCCGGCCCTGCACCTCCCCCCACTACGTTATAGAGGCACCTCCAATCTGTGTGAACATCCTCCACTAAAATAATTGAATAGAATTTGTGGTCAAACCTCACTGATCCCTAAGACCTTTTCAGATCTTTTCAAACCACAACATTAAAGCCACCTGAAAAGATAACACTTCCCCTCCTGACATCTTTAGCCAGAGAGATAACTTTCCTGATGAAAGGAAGTTGACCATTTGGAGAATATAAAGAAACAATGGTATAGATTTGAGAATTGTGAGAAAAAGTGAATTTTAAAGACTGACCTTTCAGATCAAGTAGTACATTGATATATTTAAAAGAAACTGTATTTGAACTTAGAATTGCATACAAACCTTTTTTTTTTTATATAAGAGGAGGTAAGATCTTTAGTTTTAACCTAGAGACATCAGTTGAATGCAGGTAAGTCTTTTGTAAACAAACAATTTCACTATTGGATCTACTAGATCTTCTAGATCAAAACAATGAATGCTTAAATGGCAAATTTAGACCATCAAAATTTGATATTATGGAAAGATCTATGAAAGTGTATCCATGGACCTGGAAAAAAAAGTTTGAAAAGTTTTTAAAAAATCCCATGAAAAACAACAACAATGAACAAGTGATACATACAACAAAAGAGCAAATAGAACAGGAAACCAATTCCCATAAATAAAGTGCAGAAGGGCGAATCCTAAAACTTAGAGCTAGTGCTTTATTCTATGTATAATTTTCACTATTATAGTGCACATTTATTGGGGGAACTAGCCTTAACTTGAGACTCTGGATATTGAATGGATTGTAACTACACTAGAGGATATACATAACTGGAGTGGTGAGTCACAATTATTCTTGATGCTTACTGTCCCTAATTAGATATTAGTAATGGATTACCATAGTTTAGTCATTAGGGGGTTATTTTATGAACAATTATTAAGTTATATTTTTAAGGATTTTTTTTTTGGCTTCTGTGAATTCCCAGTTATTAGAGATGGGCGAATCGATTCTAACGAAGTGGAAATTCGTTTAGAATGTCAGGAAACTTCGGTTCGGAACGAAGTCGAACCTTTGGGTAACTTTCGGGTGAACAAAGTGTGCTTTTGATTGATAAAATGCTTGCGAGCACTTGGCGCCACATGGGGCAAAGCACTCTGGGAGGAAAAAGGGCATAATGCCTGCATGACTGTGCAGCAGATGAAGCCAATCAGAGACCCGGGATTTCCTGACGTCACCCGCACTATAAAAGTCCGGGCCTGCGAACGCCGGGAGCTCACACTCCCTCTCACCTGTGCTCATCAGGGAAGGTCTGCCGCGGCGGATAGCTCTTACTGAAGAATTGATTTTTATATAGCGATTTTCTGTGGGGTTCCTCAGCTTGTCTCGAGACAGTTCTCTTAATAGTATCTATTTCTAATTTTTTTGGGTATTGAATCTGAAATCCATGTGCGTCCACTGCAGCTGCTGCATAACATTCAATATCCCAAGGTGGGACTCTAAGCCAGTTCCTGTTGTATTCATTTAAAGAAACAGCGTTTTTAAAATACAAATACCGACTTCATTTTTGGCTGCTCTCAATTCATTGCGCAATGTACATCCAGGGGTTAATTAAAGGTTGTTTTGCTTGGTGGGCTGACCCCAAGAAACCGTCTTTTTCAACAGCCAAAATAATACATTTTCCTGTAGCCTAATTCACAAGCAAAGGATAATACAACTGTATCTCTGTTGTGGTGGCGTAGAAAACACGCAATTGGTAACACGCTACAAAGCTACTATTTTGTGGGGCTCAATTCTTTTGGCGCAAATTACATCCAGGGGTTATTAAGCGTTATTTGCTGTGTCTGACCCCAAGAACCGTCTTTTTTCAACGCCAAAATATATACATTTTCCTGTACCTAATTCACAGAGCAAAGGTAATTTACAACTGTTATCCTCTTGGTTTGTGGCGTAGAAAACACGCAATTGTAACACGCTACAAAAGCTATTTATTTTGTGGGGCTCAATTCTTTGGGCGCAATTTACATTCAGTGGGTTAATTAAGCGTTGATTTGGCTGGTGTGCTGACCCCCAACAAACTTCTTTTTCAACGCAAAATATATAAATTTTTCCTGTGCCTAATTCACAAGCAATGGTTAATTACAACTGTATATCCTTGTTGTAATGGCGTAGAAAACAACGCAATTGTAACACCTACAAAGCTACTATTTGTGGGGCTCAATTCTTTGGCGCATTTACATCCAGGGGTTTAATTAAGTTTGTTTTGCTGGTGTGCTGACCCCAGAAACCTTCTTTTCAAACGCAAAATTATAAAGTTTTTCCTGTAGCCTAATTCACAAGCAAAGGGTTAATTACTACTGTATCTCTTGTTTGTGTGGCATAGAAATCACGCAATTGTAACAACACGCTACAAAAGCTACTATTTTGTGGGGCTCATTCTTTGACGCAATTTCCAATCCAGGGTTAATTTAAGCGTTTGGTTTTGCTGGGTGCTGACGCCTCACCCCAAGAAACCGTCTTTTTCCAAGCCAAAATAGATAAATTTTTCCTGTAGCCTAAGTCACAAGCAAAGGTTGAATTACAACTGTACTCTTTTGGGTGCGAGAAAACACGAAATTGTAACACCTACAAGAAGCTACTATTTTGTGGGGGGCTCAATTCTTTGGCGCAATTTACATCCAGGGGTTAATTAAGCATTGTTTTCTGGTGTGCCTGACCCCAAGAAACCGGTCTTTTTTTCATCGCCAAAATATATAAATATTTCCAGAGTCTAATTCAGAAGCAAAGGTTAATTACAACTGTAACTCTTGTTGTTAGGCGTAGAAAACAAGCAATTGTAACACGCTACAACTACTATTTTGTGGGGCTCAATTCTATTGGCGCAATATACATCCAGGGGTTAATTAAGCGTTGTTTTGCTGGCGTGCTGACAAAAAATATACCATCTTTTCAAGCAAAATAATATAAATTTTTCCTGTATCTAATTCACAAGCAAAGGTAATTACAACCTGTATCTCTTGGTGTATGTGGTAGAATACACGCAATTTGTAACACGCTACAAAGCTACTATTTGTGGGCTCCAATTCTTTGCGCATTTACAACCAGGGGTAATTAAGCGTTGTTTTGCTGGCTGGGCTGACAAAAATAAACCGTCTTTTTCAACGCCAAAATATATACATTTTTCTGTAGCCCAATTCATGTCCGAAGTTAATTAAGCCTGTTTGTACTTTACATTTAGTAAAACACACAAGTGTTTTTTAAAACGACACATACAAGTAAATTTTTCCTGGCCATTTGTTGGAGCGCATTATATTCCAAGGGTTACCCAAGCTTGTTACTTCGGTTCATTGGAGTCAAAAACAGGGTGTATATTTATCATATACAGATATCATCATCAAACAGTGTCTGTACATTTTAGAACAAACATATGTCAACAGAGAGGTGGCAGCTCTGCACCTGCGAGTGGCCAGTGGCAACAAACATTCCTGGAAACAGGCCAGGTCGCAGCACAGCAAGGGGACATCGCAGCAGGGCACTCGTAAGCCACAACTGCCGCTGTCATCCTAGCGGCCGTGTGTTGTTCAGCAACCAAAAGGGTTCTTGAGTGGTAGACTAGGTCATCCTCTCCACCCAGATGACATCTGACAACCCCAGCCAAGGAGTTGGTGGGACCCAGACACTACCATTAGTTGGCATGGCCCGGGAGCGGGTCAGCGGCCACTCACCTGTCCGCAGGCCCGCCTCTGTCCCATCCAGTTCCCGTCAGCCAGAGATCTACTATGTGGTTCTGGCTCAGCGCCACATATAGCGAGATGACAATTTGAGGAAGGGCCAGTCCGCAGCTACTTGGCAGTGAAGAAATGGGGGCCAATATCCCCTGCCTTCGTGCAGTAGGCGGCAAAGGAATGATGTGGATAGTGGCATGGGAGTCATGTTGTGAGAGGTCAGCCTCGCATACAAGACCAGTGATGAGACAGTCAGGACGATGAAACAACAAATAGATGATGATGTAGCCGCCCGCACTTGGGAGCCGGGTGAGGCAAGGGCTTCATCATCGTCAGGAGAAGAGGATCACTTGCGCGTCGAGGCAGCAGCGCAGGCAGAAAGTGGGTCGTGTGGCGTGAGTCCAGCAGGATTGCAGCAGTGTGAGGTCGGGCGCCAAGCGGCCACGGGTAAAAACCCCGCTTCGCAGTCCAAGAAAGGAGCGGCACAGGGCTCGCGAGGCAGCGGCGGCAGAATCACTCAGTCAAGGCTCCACCACCTCGCGAAGGGACTGTTTTCGTCTTTGACATCATCTCCGGTCCAGATGCTCCTGCTCCTCGCACTCAGGCGTCAGCATCATTCAGCGCTGCGATGCAAAGAACAACAGTAAACTGCGTCCAAACCATCCTAAAGGTGCAGCAAGCTGACCGTGCTCGCCGGCCAAGTGTTGGTCTGCCAGTCCCTCCCTTTCCAAATGGAGGACCTCCTGCACCCATTCAGAGAACTAATGGCTTGTGCCGAGCCGAATGGAGAGTTCCAAGCCATAATTTTCTTTTCCAAATGGCAGTACACCCGGCACTTCATAAATATGTAAACAGAAAGTCGGCAAGTCCTTGAGCTTATCTTCGGTTTGTTCCAAGTGCACGGCGAGCGCGACGTCCTAGGAGCTGTAACTACTGTCAGGGCCAGTACGATGGCCTACGCCCACGGGTGAATGTGCTTTCCTGCCCAGAGCAACACCAACAACATGGACAGAGTCGCCGCTTTCTCCTCCACTTGTTAAACTGCGGCTTCCATGCAGCCAATGTCCCGCCTCCTCCTCCTTCACCACCATCTCAGCCTCCACAAGTACTGCTCCATCATACACATGTGTAGGGCACAGCGGTATCACGCAGTTCTACACCTGGCTTGGCCTCGGCGACCGTAGTCACACAGGGGAGGACTGCTCCGCGTCATGCAGCAAAGAAATCGATGTGTGGCTTCTCCGCCCCAAAAAGCAAATCGGAACCATGGTAACGGACAACGGGAGGAACAGGGTTTTCCGCGCTGCACCGAGGAGGGATGGCCCATGCGCCCTGCAGGCGCATGTGTTCAAATCTGGTTGTGAAAAGGTCCTGAAGTCTTCCACTGATCTTCAGAAAAATTCTGAATGGCCAGGAAACTGTGCATGCACTTCATCCATTCCTACAAAGCCAGGAACACCCTCCTCGATTGCAGTGGCAGAATGGCCCCCCCAACACACTCTGATAGTGATGTTTCCACCCGTTGGAGTTCCAGCCTGCACATGTTGGACCAACTGTATGAACAGAGAAAGGCCATTAATGATTTTTTGATGTTTCCAGGCGGACAGGAGTACTCCCCTGTGTAACTTTGATTTTCAGCCAGGGGCAGCTCATGCGTGACACCTTCCATTTGTTGAGGCCATTTGAGGGGGCCACTTATTTGTCAGTCGCCAGGACTAGGGGATAAAATAAAGTCATTCCACTGCTTTCATGTCCTGGAACAGATGCTGAAAAATCTGTCTGGGCAGGGGACGTGAGATGTGGCGACTACATCCCCGCGGCCACATGAGTCCGCTGGGACTGAAAATGGAGGATGAGGAGGACATTGGAGCAGAAGCATTGTCTGGTGAAATGATGGATTTCTACCCAGGTGACAAAAAGAGGAGGAGCAGGAGCAGCTGGAGGAGGTGGATGGAGATGAGGAAGACGAGGCAGATGACCCGCAAGCACCGTGGCAGTATACAGTGGAGATGGAGGCAGGGAGCCCATCGGAGTCACTTGTGCAGTTTGGCCCGCAGCAGCTGATTTGCCTGGCTAGGGGACAGCCGAATAGTCACTACCCAACAGGGGGATGAATTATGGCTCTCCACCCAAATTGACCCACGCGACCCGTCCAAAAAGGGAGCCATTCTACCAGCTGCTGAGAGGGAGGACAAACTCAAATATTATAGGGAAATCCTCCTTAGTCAGTTGGCCACTGCCTATGTGCGACATCGTCACTCCTGTGACAGGTGTGACTGGGGGGTTCCTCAGCGCTCACGTACTACTGCCGCGGCTGCTGGGGAAGGTGGGGGGGGGACGAGACCCAGCTCCATCAGCAGCAACCTAAGTCTGGAGTCACTGATGAGCAGCTTCCTTCACCAGCCTAGTGAGGAGGGCAGTCGCCAGCAGCAGCAGCAGGACCTGGAGCAGTCCCCTGAACCAACAGGTGGTGGCCTACATGGACGCAACTCTGCCACCCCCAGTTTTGAAGATCCGATGGACTACTGGGCAGCCAAAATGGATGACTGGGCCGCAACTTGCCGAGTTTGCAGGGAGAAGCTGTCCTGCCCGGCCAGTAGTGTGGCATCAGAGCGGGGGTTCAGTGCGGCGGGGGGCCAAACGTTATCCCAAGAAGAACCCCTTGTCCACGGGAAATATGGAACGACTGACCTTTGTCAAGATGAATCAGGCAGGGTCGCCAGATTTTCCACACACCAATGCCTTAGGCATCAGACTACATCAGCCATGACGCCTCACCCAAACTGTGAGAAATGAGTCTGGGTTCAAACTACCTGCCTCAGCTACTATTCTGATGCTGCCACCCGCCTGATGCCACACATCCCGCTGACAGTTTCTCCATCTGCCACCAACCATCTTTTCCAGGGGCTGGTATTGCCACCCCCCTCCACACTCTGTCATTGTGCCACTCTCTGACTCATGCTGTTGCTCCTGCCGCCGTCACCTCCACTCCCCTGTCATTGTGCCACTCTGAGGCCTACTCCTTTTTGCCACCTCCATAATGCCATTGTGCTACTCCTGACCTCATGCGCTGCTGCCGTGCCCTCCACACTGTGTCATTGTGCCACTATGTGCCTCTTTTGTCTTTGCCACCCCCAGAAAGTCATTGGCCACTGCCTGACCTCTGCTGCTGCTGCGTGACCTCCACAATGGTCATTGTCAACTCTGTGCCTACTCCTTTTTGCCACCTCCAGAATGTCATTGGGGCCACTGCTGACCTCATGCTGCGCTGCCGTGCCTCCCCACTGTGTCATTGTGCCACTCTGTGGCCTACTTTTGTCTTTTCCACCTCCAGAATGTCATTGTGCCAAATGCCTGTCCTCATGCTGCTGCTGCCGTGCCCTCCACACTGTGTCATTGTGCCAGTCTGTGGCCTACTCCTGTTTTTGCCACCTCCAAATGTCATTGTGCCACTGTCTGACCTCATGCTACTGCTGTGGGGCTGCCATAAAACCCCCACACTGTGTTATTGTGCCACTCTGTGGCCCATTACGTTTTGCCACCTCCAGAATGTCATTGTGCCACTGTCTGACCTCATGCTGCTGTGGCTGCCGCCGTCACCTCCACACTCTGTCACTAATGTTGCCACCTGAGCTCTCAGCTTGTTTTTTTCCAGCTTTCACCCCATATATCCAATCCCTTGCCCGATCCTGTCACCTGCACCTCAAGAACATCTCCAGAATCTGTCCTTTTCTCACTGTGGAAACAGCCCAAACTCTCATTGCTGCTCTTATTCTTTCTCATCTTGATTACTGTAACTCCCTGCTTATCGGTCTCCCTCTCTGTAAACTCTCCCCTCTCCAATCTGTCCTGAATGCAGCAGCCAGGCTTGTCTTTCTTTCCAGCCGCTATACTGATGCCTCTACCCTGTGTCAGTCTCTGCAATGGCTACCTATTCATTACAGAAAACAACAAACTAATCACTCTCACCTATAAAGCTCTCCACAGTGTTGCACCCCCTACATCTCCTCCCTCATCTCTGTCTACCACCCTACCCGGGCTCTCTGCTCTGCTACTGATCTAAGACTTCACACTTCACTCATCCGAACCTCCCATGCCCGTCTACAAGATTTCGCACATATTGCACCAGTTCTCTGGAACATGTTACCCCATGTGATCAGGCACACTCACAACCCTCACAGTTTTAAGGGTGCTCTGAAAACCCATCTTCTTAGACAAGCCTATCAAGATCCCTAATTGTCAACCCCCCAAATTCTGTCACATATTCGTCACTTCCTGCACTTTGGCACCCACAGGCACTTATCTGTATATAGATGTATGGTTGGGATGGCAGGTTAATCCACTTTTTATGTATACTACCCCATATTTATGTAACATGGCTGGACCATTGTAATCCAAGCACTTGTAACCCTTTGTTTCACCCATACACCCTAATAGATTGTAAGCTCTTGCGAGCAGGGCCCTCACGCCGCGTGTCTGATTTGTACGTAGCTTTTTATAATGTAATGTCTGGTTTGTCTGTGCTTATTCCCTCTATATTGTAAAGTGCTGCGGAATATGTTGGGCGCTATATAAATAAAGATTATTATTATTGACTTTATCAGGCAACATTCCCGCTTCAGTCTTAGGTCAGTTTTGCCCTCTTAAGTGCCCAGGGACTTTTATAGTGAAGCGATTCTAAGAGCGGCGGCAGTCATGTGCGTGTCATACTAAAACACAACATTGTATGGAGACCAAACCAAGCTCCCTCTGCATATTTAAGCATGGCACAACGTTCTACAGCAGCCTGCAGGCTCTGTGCAGCCTGGAGATAGCTGTTTTTTAATGCGATTCGTCCCGAAGTAATTCGGACCTAATTTACTTTTGTTGGGAAATTCGGCGAAGTGACCGAACCGAATTTTTGAGAAATTCGCCATCTCTAGTAGAGATTTATAATAGGGTATTATGAATATCATACAACTTCAGTTACATAGAATCAGCGTAGTAAAGTGCCTCAAAATACAGTTTTATATTATCTAATACAAGATAGTCATGATCTATCAATAGAGAACGTTTCAGCTGTAGCCACAGCCTTCGTTGGCCAGATCACTGTGGTAATTTTTTTTCACAGTGATCTGTCCAACAAAGGCTGTGGCGACAGCCGAAATGTTCTATTGATAGATCACGATTATCTTGTATTAGATAATATTAACCTGTAAATTGAGGCACTTTACTACGCTGATTCTGTGTAACTGAAGTTGTATGATATTCATAATACCCTATTATAAATCTCTACCATTTCAAATGCATCCAACCTTTTGTGTGCAGTTACTTTATCTTTAGTCGGGACCTTGATTATATGATGCATTTTTAAAGAAATTAACATCTTTAACATATTGATTATACTTGGGGTCTAATGCACAGTCTTTTGGGTGTTTTTGCCTCTCTTGAGGTATCTGACATCAGCATGGCAGTAAGACATGTCTTTTTCCTCTGTGCACACATTGGGTGACGTGTATGATTTTTGGTGCTCAGGCGCCATTTTTTGTGCACACAACTGTAGCATAGAAAGCACCTGAATCTATGAACTCAATCTATTACGGATTATAAATCAGGAGCCTTCTAGTGCAAAAATGACACTTCTGGCTCATGTAAACCACTTGCTTTACCTGTTCCAGCAGTAATGCGCCTGGATTTTCCACACTGAAGCAATAAATGTGTAGCTTCATATGGTTGTAGTGTGACACGCCTCCAGCACCCCCCCTCCCACGATATCAGGCGCATTATAAAGTGCCGCGGTTGTGTAACGGACTTGGCAACAATCATCGTAAGATCCGCGATGCTTGGCAGAGGCACCTTGGTGGGATCCATGGCTGGATCTTACTGTAACGGACTTGGTAGTGGATCAGCTGGACCTCCGCAAGCGATGGTGTAAGCCACGCCAGCGAACGGAATCTAAGTAGGTCCCGATTTTCACCAGAGCCCGCCTCAAAGCGGGATGGACTTGCTGCGGCGGGAGTCTACCAGGTTGGTACCCCTGACGTGACTTGCTTGCGGTGGCGGCCAAGGATGAACGTGGTACAGAATCATGAGACGTAGGATTAGTCGGGGACAGGCGGCAAGGTCGGGGCAGGCGGCAAAGGTTCGGAGTCGGTAAACGTAGGCAGAGGTCAGAATGTACGGTAGGACAATAGATACTTGGGAATGCTTTTTCTAGGGCACGGAGGCAACAAAGATCCAGCAGGGAAGTGACGTGGGTCCAAAACCTAAATAGAGACAGCGCCCGTCCATTAGCCAATTACTGGTGCACTGTACCTTTAAATCTACGTGGACGAGGGCACGCATGCGCATTCCGGCCGGCAGGGGACAAGGACCGCACGGGAGCGAGGTCAGGTGAGTGGGCAGGATGGGTGCGACCACGGGCAGTGGTGCGGCCCGCGGCGCCACCCGTCCCCGCCGGGGACCTGCCATAGGGGACACGGGTGCGACCGCTGTCCGTGGACCGGATCGCGGCGCGCCCCGTTACACTACCCGCCCCCCCCCCCCTTAGACCTCCCCTCCTTTTTAGGATGCAGAAACCTGAGGATGGGATCACGATTCAGGATGTTGGATTCTGGCTCCCAGGATCTCTCCTCGGGTCCGAAGCCCCTCCAATCCACGAGGAAGAAACGCTTCCCTCTGACCGTCTACATAGCCAAGATTTCCTTTACTTCGAAGATGTCAGCGGATTTGGCTACTGGGGGGGCCGTT
>JAODAL010037158.1:0-40772 GCA_025379985.1 Phyllomedusa bahiana | reverse complement strand
GTTTTGGGGGGGGCTGTGGTCAAATTAGAAAAAAAATTAGCTTTTTGGCATTAATAATAAATGGTTTGGAGGAAGAGAAATTCTGCCTAGACCCAAAGAAACCGTCCCCAAGCAAGCATGGAGGGGGAAAAACATTATGTTTTGGGGGGGGGTTCCTCTGCTAAGGCACAAGACTACTTACCCTCAAGGGGAGAATGGTGGAGCCATGACCATAAATCCGAGTGAAAACCCTTTCTCCCTCTGTAGGACATTAAAAATTGGTCGTGGCTGGGTCTTGCACAAGCAATGACCCAAACTAGACCCCAAGGCACAGGGAGTGTAAAAAAAACACTTTAAAGGACGGGAGTGGCCTACCAGGGAGGGAGTTGAAGCCCGGTTGCCAAGCGACAGCCTGAAAATTTTAATGATTTAGAATGTTAAACAAGAGGAGTGGACCAAAATTCCCTCCGAATGTGCGAAAACCCTCATCACAAACTACAAAAAACGTATACTGCTGTGTTTGCCAACAAGAGTTTTGCCCCCAAGTATTAAGTTTGTTTCCCATGGATCAAATACTTTTTCTCACTAAAAAAAAAATTTTTTTATATAATTTATACAATGCGATTTTCTGGATTTTATTTTTGATATTCTATCTCTAAATTTTTAAAATGAACCTACCCTGAGAATTACAGATGTTCATGTTTTTGTCAGGGGGCAAACTTACAGAACCCAAAAGGGATAAAAATTTTATTCGCTTCACTGTAGCCTTAATAGCTTTACTTACTTTGTCTTGCAACATATTAATGTGGTCAAAATATATTTTTTAAAATAAAAACAAAATTCATTTGACTTTGCTTGAGCCCAAAACAGAAGCTTAAAATGGGAAATTTGTGTTAATTCCCCTGTGATATTTTTTTTTTTGGGTTTTGCTTAAAAAATTGTAAATGAAACTGAAATATTTCCTCAACAAACGCCTTCCAGTTTCTATTTTCTGCATTTAGTGAACATTGTAGGATATCCACTGACTTCTTCCAACATCTAAATAATTTTCCACTTTTCTACAAACACTTTGTCCCTATTTACAGACTTTTAAAATAAACTAAGCCATTACTTTTATTTTCCACTGAACATTTTAAAGGGGGAAAAAAGTACTTGGTTTAATTGGGTGCTTTTGTTATTTAAAATCTTCCTCCAGAGTTTTGTATACAGTATAATAAAATTATTCAATAATGTACAATTGTGTAAAAATACACAAAACTTTAAGAAATGTTTTGTGAAGTTGATAAAATGTCAAGTCTGGAGTCTTCCATTGTATTGCTAAGACGCATGAAGGAGATTTGCAAACTTTGCATATACCATTTGCATAGGAATTTGTGACATTTTTTATTAATATGCTTCTCTCATCACCTTAAAAAGGTTCACGGGTGCTCCTGCGGCTCTTGCTCTGAGCCGTGGGTGCTTGTGTTCCGCTGTCGGGGAGTGGCGCCGCACCCGATTCGGCACGGGTGCACTAGCGATCCTGTTGCCGACTGTCACAACTTACCTCGCCTCGCTCCCTGCGCTGTCTCTGGTGGTCAGTGGGCGCGTCCCCCGCTCCCTTGGGCGCGTGCGTGCCGGTCTTGTTAGATTTAAAGGGCCAGCGCGCCGGTAATTAGATAATTACTGGGCGCTGGTCCTATGTTACCCAGCCTAAAGTCATTCCCAGCCTAAAGTCATTCCTAAAGCCATTCCTGTCCTTTCCATTTACCATACCTTTTCCCCCGGGCCCCGACATGAGTGGTTCTGCCTTTCCCAAACCCTTCCCGCCTTTCCCCGATACCCTTTTCTTTACGATTTTGTACCACCTACACCTCGGCTGCCCCCGCAAGCAAATCCCCGGGGCAGGGGTAGGAACGGTAGTGTTCCACCGCAGCAAGCCCAAACCGCCTTGAGGGGGTTTGGTAATACCGGGCCTACTTAGATTTTGTCCCTGGTATGGTATACACCGCTTTCATGGTCAAGTGGGTGCACATTCCGGCCTGCTTATGGTAAGCCTATTTTACAGTTAGATTTGGCCCTGGTCCCCCCAAGGGGCCTTGTCGGTGTTGCGACCCCACTACCCTTGTGGCTCAGCATCCCCCGATTTCACAACAGGGACGCAAATAATCAATGTCCGCCCTAATGTAGCACCCTCTCCGCCCAGCAGCAACCACAGTCCTCTCCATGGCCCCTTCAGGTCCTGTGGGGCCGTCGGTCCCAAAGGGCGGGTTGTCCCCTTTTCCGACGAAATTTGACGGGGACCCTAAACTTGCAGGGGTTCATTAGCAATGCCCATGGATTGGAACTGATGGGCCAAACCCGTTTCAACCGAAGTTCCAAGGTGGGATTCATTGGCAGCCTACTCTCGGAAAAACCGGTTGGCCCCCTCCCTCTGGGGCAGAAAGCGATCCAGGACACTAATTTTTTGGGCCCCTTTTGCAAATTCGTAATGTCTTTGAGGAGCCTAGTGGGGAAACCCAAAGGGCCCAATCAGCGCTCCCGATTCTGCGTCAAGAGGGCTCCTCTGTGGGGCTAGCCGTTCAATTCCACAACTGGGGCCCTTTGGGAAATTTTCATGGAACATGCTGCCCTATTTGCCACGTTCAAAAAGGTACTGACCCACGGGACCTTCCTTCTCCCTGGGTGAGCTTATCCACTTGGCCAGCTGCATTGGTGTGCGTTTTTTCCGAAAGACAAGAAGAGCTCCCTCAGGAACGGAACCTCCGGTCCCCCGTCTGCCCCCCTCTGGCTCTGTGTTTTAAAAGGCCTCCCCGTTACCCCAACCTCCTGTTGAGGAACCCATGCAAATGGACATAGCCCATCTGACCCAGCAAGAACGGTCGCGATGGGCTGGGAGAAAACCCATGTCTTTACTGTGCCGGGCCCCAAGCCACCCAGACAGTGCCCCCAACTGGGAAAGCACCATCTAGGCCCCTGCAGGAACATCCTTAGGTTGAATATCCCTTTCAGTCTGGCTATGTTCGTGCAAATTGTGTCCAGTTACGGTGTGCAGGTTCAAGTTTCTGCCTTTCTGGATTCAGGATCATCCAGGAATTTTATGGACGCTTCCCTGTGATGAAGTATCGCCTCCCAGTGGTCCTCCTGGATAAACTGCTGGTCATCTATTCTGAGAGCGGAGAACTCCTTAGTGACTCCATCCAGTATCGCACGGAACCCGTGTTACTTCATGTTGGGGCGCTACACAAGGAGAAGATCATGTTCTATGTGTTACCCTATTCTTCCTCAGCAATTCTTCTTGGTCATCCTTGGCTGCAGCGCAATGCACCTATGCTTAATTGGAAGACGGTTGAAGTCACATGCTGGGGACAAAACTGCCAGTCCCGCTGTCTTGTAACACCACGCCTCTTGTAACACTGACGCCTTTTAAGCCTCTGCCGGGTCAGCCTGTTGAATATCGGGACTTTTCTGATGTATTCTCGGAAAAACAGGCCGAGATCCTTCTGCCATATCGTCCGTATGATTGCCCCATAGACCTGCTGCCAGATACTAGTCCTCCTCGGGGCATGGTCTATCCTTTATCCGTACCAGAGACCAAGGCCATGTTGGCCTACATACAAGAGAACCTCAAGAAGGGCTTAATCCGCAAGTCCAGCTCTCCAGCCGGAGCTGGGTTCTTCTTTGTACAAAAAAAAAGATGGTTCACTACGTCGGTGTATAGATTACCGCGGTCTAAATAAAATAACCATTAAAAACCACTAACCCTTACTGCTAATCAAAGAACTCTTCGACCGGCTGCACAGAGCCAGGATTTTCTCCAAATTGTACTTGCGGGGGGCCTTCAATCTTGTCCGTATCCGGAAGAGCAATAAGTGGAAGATGGCTTTAAATACCCGTGATGGGCATTTCGAACACTTAGTTATGGCTTTCGGACTTTGCAATGCCCCCGGGGGGTCTTAGGAGTTTTTAAACAAAATTTTCCCATGATTCCTGTATTTTCTGTTTTTTTCCAAAATTACCGGGTTGACCCCGGGTATTCTCTCCTGATCGAAATCCGTTTTCACGTGGGCCCTCATTCACAGGTACTACACGTTAAAATAAAACCCGCCTCTTTCCCAAAAAACTAAAAAATTTGTCGCTTTAAATCAAACCAGCCCCCCCCTTTCTTTAGCTGCATAATTTTCTGACAAAGGGCTTAAAAAGGCCCCGGTTTAAAGGGTTATCGCTGTCCTGCAGGGCCTTAAACCTGCCCGGTCTTGGGGCCTTTACACCCGCTTTTTGGGGTTTGCCAATTACTATCACCAATTTACCCCAACTTCCCCACGGGGTTTGGCTCCCCATTTTTTGGGCACTCACCAAAAAAATGGAAAATCCAAAGCTATGGCCCCCCAGACTACCAAGATGTCGCCTTAAACTATGGGGTTTAAACCCTCTGCACCCCTGTCCCCCGACAAAATATTGAAAAACCCCTTTTTCCCTATAGGCGATGCTTCTTCTTGGGAGTAGGGGCATCTTTCCCCAAAGAGACCCTGGGGGCAATTTTCCACTAAGGGGGGTTTGCGGTGAGCCTTACGGGAAACCCCACCCCACTGTCCATGCCTATTTGAATCCCTGCCCTTAGGGGGCAGGGGGGCAACTGGGGACAGCCCCCTGCGTGCTAAAGTGCGGGGGCCTCAAAGAAAAAGGAAATATTTCCAGACAGTAGGGGTCAATATCAAATGGAAAACGCAAAGCCAAAAATTCAAACCCCAAGGAATAAACAAAACAAGCCAAAGGTCAAAAGCAAACGGAGAAAACCCCACAAAATCAGGGGGGAAACCCGGGGGGTCAGGAGAAAAAGGCCGGGGTAGGTATAAAAGATAACAAAAAAAAATTTAAACCCGAACAAGTTCACGAGGCCGGGAAATATCACGGGCGCAGCACAAAAGCCTTCGGGGATTTTAAAAAGGGAAATTCCCTGGTTACCGCCCCTGCGCTGTTTGGGGAGCCCCCCTGGGGGTCCCCCCCATTGGTGGTGCACTCGCCCCCTGACAGGAGTGGCTGGATCTGTCCTCACAGGCTGTTCAGCGAAAAGGTATCAGGGAGGGGCCCACATCGGGTGCTGCAGCCTTCTGAAAGGCTGTTTCACGCTTACCCCTGACAGAACCCCCCCCTTTTTTGGGGGGGCCACGGGGCCCCTTTCCCGGGGCCCTGGGTTTTGGGTTGGGGTGAGACCCCAGGGAAATTCCCTCCCGGCAAAAAGGGGCAGGGGGTGGGTTTCGGGGAAACCCCCATGATTTTCCTCGGGAAAACCCCTATCCCCTTCCAATTGACCAGGACTGCAGTGCCCTTTTGGGGGCCCTTTAACCAATTTAAAACTAGGGGCGACTTCATTTTCAAAATCCCCTCTAGCGAACAAACCCTAGAGGGGGGAAGTCACAGGCTGAATATCCCTCTTACGAAGTGCACCCCGGGGGGACACTTTATTTAAAAAAGGGGAGAAGGGGGGGTGATTTCAGCCGAGAAGCCACGGGGTTTAGCCATCCCCTGCCCACATTTTACTTTCAGGTACAGGGGGAGGGGATATTTTCCCCAGGAGGACGATTTTCGGGGAAAATTTAGCCCACCCAAAAACTTCACAAGGGCCCATAGGCCTCAAAAATGGCACAGTTCTTCCAGAAAAGGCCATCAGCCGGCACATCATTTTTGCCCAGCATGGTAAGGAACATCTGTCAACAAAACCGTTGCCCCCACCTAAACAAATTCCCCCCTAAATTTCCCACCCAAAAAATGGGTTATTTTTCGAACAGGGCAGCCCCAAAAACCACATCGGGGGCCCCAGCCCTCCCATAACGAAAAAAATACACTTTTCAATATTTTAGGGATCCAACCACCATCTCCGGGTTCGGGGGTTTAAAAATTTTGGATTGCGCCCCGAGCTAGTGAGGGGGAAAGTCATACCCACTCCCGCAGTGAGTGGGGGATAGCGGTCTAAAAAGGAAGGGCCCAGAGGGTTTTGGCGAAAGACCCATCAAAAAAAAATTAGAATTTATCCAGAATCCCCCAAACGCACCCCAAAACCCGGGACAGCAAACAAGTAAAAACTTTTAAAACTTGGTACGGGAAAATTATTAGTTTACAATAGGAAATCCCTCCCACCTAGGGATCCTCCTGCTAAACCACCTAGGCGTTGGGGGTTTTTCCGCCCTTTTGGTTTTCCTTTTTGGAGCATTCCCGAATTCTTTTCCATTTCCCTTCACATTTAGAAGCACAACCCCTGGATGCGACGAGAAACCCCCTTCGGTGTCACCCGAGTGAAGAAAAAGTCCCACTTGCATGGCCCTCTTTTTTTAAATCAGAAAAAAAAACCCAAATAGAAAAAAAGTTGGCCCCTCCCCACTTCTGAATTCTTCCAAGCACCGATGCCCCAGTAGTAATTTGAGACTTGCACTCCTTAAACGCCCGGTGTATAGGCTCTCGGCGGGGGCCCAATCCATAAAGAGCAAAGAAATTTGAACACCAGGGGAAATTAGAAACAAAGCAATGTGGGGGCGTTTTTTTTTAGTCACCCCCCCAGGGGGTACACTGTCCCCCAAAAGCGTTTTTAGGGTATATAGCCCTTGATCACGGGGAATAAAAATATACCCAAAAGTTTCCTGTTTTATAGTGTTGATTTTGTGGGGGACTTATAGACCCCACCCATTTCCCCGTCATATCCCTCAGTTAAAAACAATACATAAACATATGCCAAATCTATCCCCTGAAAGATACATTATAACATTTTTTTTGAACACCTACTTTTTTCTAATAAATTTAGGGGAAAGGGGCCTCTATAATTCCCCCCAGACGGTACCTTTTTTCCCAACCCTGTGTATCCACTGCGCCCCAAAGCAAGCGAACTTTTCCCCTGCCCCCCTCCACCTTTTTGTGGGGTTCCCCCCTCCCCCCTTTAAAGGCAAAAGCAGAGAAAGCCCATCCACTGCGCCTGCGTGATGCTCCCAAAAGGGTCTAGCCCCCCGGAATGAGAGGGCATTTCCCTTCTTAATAATGGGGAAAGGGGTTCCGATAATTTTTACTTTTAAAAATTTTCGGAATACTGCTGCCAATAAATGCCTTTTGCAAGTGGGTTTCAAGTATGATGTTAAAATATATGATCGCTATCACAATTTAAAAAAATCCTTTATGTTATATACCTACCCCTTATTTAAATTTTCTATTTAACTTATTTGTTTTTTTTAGAAAAATTTTCACGTTTCCGCAACCCTTGTTTTTTTCCCCATGGAAAAAACCCCATTTGGGGAAAACCAATTGGCAAAATTTCTTTTAGTTTGAAAATTACTAGGGAAAAAGAACTACCAAAGGGGTTTTATCGTTTAGGGGCCACAAATTGCCCCCAAAAACAAATTTGGTGCCAAAATGAAACCTTCCCCAAAAATAATTTTTATTTTTGGGGAAGATTTTTTTTTAAAACAGTTCATAATCCGGCTATAAGGGGAGAAAAAACAACCCCCCTTTGTGTGGACTGCTCCCTCTTTTCGTTTTCTACGAGTAACAAACATTCTGTGTTTAAACCTTTTATTTTTCCCCTTTTGCTCTCTCCAAATGGGTTTTTCCCGTATACCCCGGGCTAAGTTTTATCAAAGGAAACATTCCTTTTCCCAATCTATTTTTTGGTGAGGCCCGGGGTTTCTCTATATTCTCCCCCATAGGGGATAGATTTTTGTATGTGGGCCCTGACAACCCGTCTGCACGCCGGTAGGGGTTTCCAAATATTTGTCTTCCCATAAAAGGGACCCTGAAAACCCTAGATTCTTTTTGATCCCTAAAAGTAAAAAGAACCAAGAAAGGATTCTGATACTGAAAGACATGGAACTTTAAAACGCAGATTAATATCATTGTCCCCTTTAATGCGCAACAAAACCTTTATGGGGCCCAAAATCACCTCCCCCAAAACCCTGAGGAGGATTTCCCTGTAACCCCATTTCCAAAAATGTCCTGCAAAAAAGGATCCGAGGCAATAAATGGCAGTGCCCCCCAAACCCCGCCATAAATAAAATTTGGGTAGGGACGGAAGGCAGTAAACCCCCCCTAGGCCCCCCCATTTTTTATGGGGTCCCTAAAGGGGGCCCTAAAGGGGGGGGTTTTCCCCCCCGTATGCGCCCCATTGGGGGCCCAGTACTGATTTGTCTACAGCCCCCCTTGAACAAAAGGGGGTTTTCTTTTCTTCAACCCCCTTTGTTCAGAAAAACCCCCGGATACTTGGGAAAAACAGCACGGGTGTACTCAAAGTATTTACCCAAATTTAAAATGGGGAGAAAAAATCATTTTTGGTTAGTTTTAGTTTTTCTTTCCCTTTTTCAAAATCCCCCCCCAAAATTTGGTCAGGAAAACCGGTAGAATTTTTATTTAAACAATAGTGGATTTTAGTTAAAAACTCAAACATTTTATTTTGGGAAAATATAGAATTTTTATTGGGTTTTAAAAAAAATTAAATTTTTAAATTTTATCGGGAATATTTTTTTAAAAGCTCTTGGGGTGGGCCATGGGGGCTACTGCCCCCCCCCGTCCCTTGCCCAAATTTTTTTATGGCGTGGTGGGAGCAAAACGCCATTTTTAAAATTTCTTCCCCCAGGATCCTTTTTTTCAGGACATCGTCTGGGATGGGCGTTTCAGGGGGGACCTCCTCCCTGGTTTGGGGGGTTTATTTTGGGGTTCCCAAAACCCGGCTTTGTGCGCATTTTTAAATTTAAAAATGATATTAATCTGCGATTTACTTCCCCTGTTTAAACAGAAAACAATTCCTTTCTTGGAAACTCTTTCTTTTAGGTGATCGAAAGAATTTTAGGGTTTTTCACGTCCCTATTTTTGGAAGACTATCAGTGGTAAAACTACCTGCTTGAGACAGTTGTTTATCCACACATTTCAAAAAATTTCTATCCCCTATGGGGGGTTTCTATAGAGCACCAGGGGGCCCCACCCAAAAAAATAGATTGGGAAAGGGAAGTATCCCATGATAAGAACTTAAACACCCGAGGGATACTGGGAAAAAAATGCGGGGATCTAAAGAGAAAATACAAGGGACAACACAGAATGAATTTTTTACTCCCTAAAAACGTAAAAAAAATGGAGCAGTGCCAAAACAAAAGGGGGGTTTTATTTTCTACGGCCCTATTAAAAGCCCCGGTTTTTGAACTGATCAAAAAAAACTTTCTCAAAAATAAATTAAATCTTGGGAAGGATTTCAGTTTTTGGGAGACATTGTTGATGGGGGCATATTTTTTGGTCCCTAAAAGTAAAAGAACCATAGGGAGTTCCATTTTCCCCCGTAATTTTTTAAACTAAAAGAAATTTTGCAAAAAATTGGCTTTCCCTAATTGGGTTTTATCCATGTGGAAAAAAAAACGTTGCGGGACCGGGGTAAAAAAATTTTCCCCAAAAAAAATATAAGTTCAAATATAATAAAAAAAATGGATGGTATATTTAAAATAAAAGGGTTTTTTAAATTGTGATTTCGATCAAATAGTTTACCAATTTATTTAAATTTTACCCCTTGCCAAAAAAGGCATATAATTTTTTAGCTATTCCCTAAAATTTTAAAATTTTGAATAAACGGGAAAACCTTACCATTTTTTAAGAAGGGCAATGTCTCCATTCCGGGGCGGCTAGGGGCACTTTTGGGGGCATCACGGGCCAGTGGATAGCTTTCCTTTCTATGCCATTTTTGGGGAGGGGGAAGCCCAAATGGTGGAGATTGGCAGAGAAAAAATTTTGCTTGCGTGAGGCGAATTTGGGTACACACGTTGGGAAAAAAGAGTACCGTTCTGGGAAAAATTATAGAGGGGCCTTGCCCAAATTTTTTAGAGAAAAGTTTGGTGTTCCCAAAAAAAATGTTATAATGTATGCAAACATTGGATAGATTTGGGGATATGTTTTTGTATAGTTTTTAACTGAGGAATATGAAAGAAAGGGTGGGGTGGAGTCTATAATTCCCCCCCCAATTTAAAAACAACACTAAAAAAACAGGCACTTTTGGGGATATTTATTCCGTGATCAAGGGGTAAAAAAGCCTAAACGCGGGTTTGGGGTCAGTGTTCCCCCGGGGGTGACTAAATAAAACCAGCACATTGTTTTTACAATTCCCCTTTTGTTCAAGTTTCTTTGTCTTTAAATCAGAAAAAAACGGGGGTTTGGGGTGACCATGGTGGGGACCACCCGGGGGGGAAACCTTTTTTCCCCCTTCTTTCCCCCAAAACTCTGTCCAACCCCAAAAGGCCAGTGCCATGGCCCCCATCTAAGGTACCGGGGGGGAAGGGGAAGCCAACCCAAAAAATCCTTCACATGGGCCCCGCTAACCCCAATCTAAAAATGGCCCCTGAGACTGGGGCTTTTCCCCCCCAGACGGGAAAGCACTAGCGACGAAATTCGAAGCAAAACTCCCCACAGTTTTCACCCTGCTTCAAGGGGGTCAGCGACCCCCGGCCACAAGGGTTTTCCCTATCTGGGTTATTAAAGAGTACCCCAAAGCGGCAAAAAAACCTGTCCCCCAAGAAGACAGTTCAGGGATCATGCTTGGGGAACGAAAAGCCCCCTCCTTGGGGGGGGGCCGCAGTTTAAAGGGCTTTAAAAATTCCCCCCTTTGTTCCTCATTCCCGAGGGAAATGGGCGGAGCCTAAAAAAACACACAACCCTCTCAAAAAGCCAAAAAGGGCCCTTTCCCGTTTCCCGAGAACCTTCAGGCAAATGGAAGGGGGGTTTAAAAGGAGGGGAAGGTTTAAAGGGAGGGCCCCCTGACTTGGGGTTTTTGCCCCCTGTTGTTTACCCCCAACGCCAAAATCCTGGACTACTGGGGGTTTTGCCCCCGCACTGCTCTTCCAGAGCTGTCCCCGGGGGCCATAGTGACGGTTTGAGCAAATAACGGTTTTGGCCCTTTTGATTTTTCACGTTTAAGGGAGGTTTTTCCCGTGAGCCCTTAAATGGAACCCCGCCCCCTTCCCAAACCCAAAATTGCCTTTCTGCCCTAGGGGGCAGACGGCAACTGGGGACTCCCCCCCCCCTGCAAAAATGCAGGGGGCCCTCAGAAGGGAAAATAGTCAGACAATTCGGGTCAATTTTCAAATAGGGAAAGCCCCAAAGCCCCCAAATCAGAACCAGAGGAAAAAAACGTAAACAAGCCGAGGTCAAAAGCCCAAACGGAAGCAAAGCACAAAATCAGGAGGCAAGCCGGAGTCAGGAGAACAGGCCGAGGTCAGGTATACAGATAAGCAAAACACAATAAACCGAACAAGTAACACGAGGTAGCCAGGAATATCACAGGCGCAGCACACAGCCTTCAGGGAGTTTAAATGGGATTCCTGGATACCTCCCCTGCAGCTGATTGGAGCGGCCTCCGGGTCCTCCCATTGGCTGGTGCACTCGCCCCCCTGACAGGAGTGGCTGGGCATCTGTCACTCACAGAGCTGTCAGCAGCAAGTGTATAAGGGAGGGAGCACACATCAGCTGCTGCAGCCTGTCTGCAGTCTGAGCACAGCTTAGCCCTGACAGCAAGGCCATCACTTGCGGGTTCCCCTCCAACACTTTTTCGCCTGCCGAGAAGAACTACACGATCGGAGAACGCGAACTCCTGGCCATAAAACTGGCCTTGGAAGAGTGGCACCATCTTCTGGAGGGGGCTCGTCGTTCGATCACTATATGCACTGACCATAAGAATCTTTTGTACCTCCAGACGGCACAACGTCTTAACCCACAGCAAGCCATGTGGTCCCTCTTTTTTCATGGTTCGATTTTTTTATCCATTTCCGTCCAGCTGAGAAAATGGTCAAAGCTGACGCTCTTTCCTGTGCTTCTGACATTATTGGAGAAGAGTCAGCTCCTCGTCACCTCCGGAACGCCTGATCTCCGCAGCCCCAGTGTACCTCCAACACCTTCCTCCAAGAAAGACATACGTGCACCGTGCACTTTGGCGGAGGATTCTAAAATGGGGA
Source organism: Phyllomedusa bahiana (assembly GCA_025379985.1). Classification (NCBI taxonomy): domain Eukaryota; kingdom Metazoa; phylum Chordata; class Amphibia; order Anura; family Hylidae; genus Phyllomedusa; species Phyllomedusa bahiana. The sequence goes on along the minus strand of JAODAL010037158.1, from coordinate 28,857 downwards.
CACTGCTCCCTGGTGTCAATTAATTTCATGCTACTATTGGTGGCCAGATTTTTTCAAGGACATCAAAGAATTCGTTGAATCTTGTTCTACTTATGCCCGCAACAAGATGCCTCACCTCAAACCAGCAGGCCTGCTGCTAACATTGATTTTATTACTGATCTACTCCCTCTTCCGGTAATATGGTCATTTGGGTAGTCACAGACCAGTTTTCAAAAATGTCTCACTTCATCCCTCTTATTATTTCACAAACGAAGACTGTGCAAAAAGTGTTTTTTATCAAAATTATTATTATTTTACTTATTCACAATGAGCATGGTATATGCATAATTAACTACAATGCCAACATATCCCAAATAGTCACTGTAGTGAAGTTAAATAAGTCAGTACTTAGCTGTACTTAGCTCTGTTTCCTTTCTCATGCTTGAGAAAGGAAACAGAGATTTCCGAAACGTCGCACAGTATGCAGCATGAAGCCTGATGGCTCATATGAATGGCTCGATTACTTGATTATTTGCTCAAAGGGGAAATGTTTGAATATGCCTGAATAAGCTACTTTATACAGCTAAGTACTGACTTATTTATCTTCACTACAGTGACCATTTGGGATATGTTGGCATTGTAGCTAATTATGCATATACCATGCACATTGTGAATAAGTAAAATAATAATTTTTATAAAAACCACTTTTTGCACAGTCTTCGTTTGTGAAATAATAAGTGAATTAAGGAGAGAGGGGAGGCTCCTATGAAGTTTCTGTGAAATTAAGTCAGTTAATATGAAGATATATATGGCACTTGTGTGATATGTCATAACAACTTCATCCCTCTGCCGGGTCTGCCCTCTGCCCCTCACCTCACCAGCCTCTTCTTCCAACATATATTCCGGATGCTTGGACTTCCCCTACATATTTCGGATAGGGGGGTCCAATTTGTATCAAGATTCTGGCGTGCTCTATGTTCTCAATTAAAGGTGAAACTGGATTTTTCCTCAGCTTACAACCCGCAGACTAATGGGCAGGTAGAGAGAGTCAACCAATTCTTGGGCAACTACCTGAGCCATTTTGTCCCTGCGCGACCGGATGACTGGTCGAGCTTGTTGCCATGGGCGGAGTTTTCCAATAATTATCTGGACTTGGAGTTTGCAGGCGCCTCTCCGTTCTTTGTCGTGTATGGGCAGCATCCCCTCCCATCTCTCCCTCTGTCATCTTCTTCTGATGTCCCCACTGTGAACACTCTGGTCCAGGATTTGAATTCTATCTGGAGCGACACACAGCAATCTCTACAATGAGCATCTGCACAAATGAAGGTTAGCGCAGACAAGAAAAAGAGACTTCCTCTGTCCTTTGCTATTGGGGACAAAGTCGGGCTGTCCTCTAAATATGTTCATCTGAAGATTCCCAGCTACAAGTTGGGTCCCCGGTTCCTGGGACCATTTTAGATATTGAAGAAGATTAACCCCTTAAGGACCCAGCCAGTTTTGACCTTCCTGACACAGCCCTATTTTTGAAATCTGACATGTGTCACTTTATGTGAGAATAACTTTGACACTTTTACCTATCCATGTGATTCAGAGATGGTTTTCTCGTGACACATTGTGCTTTAAGATAGTAAGAAAATTTTATCCATACAATCCTTATTATTTTGTGAAAAATATCAAAATTTCATGAAAATTTTGAAAAATCTGTGATTTTGAAAGTTTCAAAATTTCTGTGTGCAAGACAGATAAATATTCACCACAAAATAGTTTATATTTTATAAAATAGTTTATATCTACCATATGTCCACTATAGGTTGTCATCATTTTTTAAATGTCCTTTTTTTATGACATTAGAGGGCTTAGAAAATTAGTAGTAATTTCTCACATTTTCAAGAAAATTTGCAATATACATTTTTTTAGGGACCATTCCAGTTCTGACGTGGCTTTGAGGGGCCTGTATGTTAGATACCCCCATAAATGATGCCATATAAGAAACTAGACCCCTCAAAGTATTTACAACAGTGTTTAGGAAGTTTGTTAACCCTTTAGGTATTTCACAGAAATTAAAGCAAAGTGGAGGTGAAATTTAAAAATTTCACTATTTTTGCAGATTTTCAATATTTATCCATTATTCACTGGAATACGGTAAATGTGACTAGGTAAATGCAATGTAATATCATTTCCCCCAGGTCTGATGTTTTTAGAAATATCCCATATGTGCCCTAGTGCATTATTTGGCTCAACCATAAGCCCCAGAATAGGAGGAGCACCTACTGGACTCTGGGGTCTCATTTTCAATGCAATTTTATTAGGGTGCCACTTCAGGTTTGAGGAGGCCGTAAGGTGCTAAAACTTAATAAATACCCCTAAAAAGACCCCATATTGGAAACTACACCCCTTAAGCTATATATCCCGGTGTGTAGTGAGTATATAGACCCCACAGGTGATTCACAAATTTTTTTTAGCATTACACTGTGAAAATGAAAAAAAAAAATTTTCAATAATCTGCAATTTTAGCTTAAAATGTTTCATATTTACAAGGAATCCTGGAAAAAAGAACCCCAAAACTTTGTTAAGCAATTTCTTCTAAAGTTCGGCAATACCTTACATGTGGGTGTAAACTGCTCTTTGGGCGCATGGCAGGGCTTACAAGGAAGGGAGCGCTATTTGGCTTTTGGAACGCAGATTTTGGTGGGGCCATGTCGCATTTGCAAAGCCACCAAAGAACCAGAACAGGTGAAATCTTCCAGAAGTCGCCCCATTTTAGATTCAACACCCCTCATGGATCTCATATAGGGGTGTATTGTGCATTTTGGGTGCACAGGTGTTCCATCTTTTTTAGCATTGGGCCATGAAAATGGGGGGGAAAAACGCAGTTCCACCATTGTTTTTTGGGCTTCAATTTTACAGCATTTGCCGTGCAGTGTAAATGATGTGATAACTTTACTATGGTGGTCGGTACAATTGCAATGGTATAATTTTATATAGTTTTTTATGTTTTATTACTTTTACACAATAGAAATAGGTCTATAAAAAAATTGCGTTTTTATGTTGTCCTATTCTGACAGTCATAACTTTTATATTTTGCTGTGTGTAGAGCTGTGTAGGGTCTTGTTTTTGCGGGGTGAATTGATGCTTTTATTGTTACCATTATGGGGTGCATACAACACTTTGTTCACTTTTTATTAAGGTTTTTTGTGAGGCGTTTTGAACAAAATACAGCAATCCTGGTAGTGTTTTTTATTTTTATTTTTTATAGCGGTCACTCTGCGTTAGATATGACATGCTAGATTTACTCAGCAGGTCGATATGATTACAGAAATACCCAATTTGTATTTTTTTTTATTTTTTACTGCTTTTACACAATAAAAACACTTTTATTCAAAGAGGAAAACAAATTTTTGCATCGCCATAGTCTGAGAGCCATAACTTTTTTATTTTTCTGTGTATGGAGCTGTGTACAGGCTTGTTTTTTGTGGGATGTTGACGTTTTTATTGGCATCATTTTTGGGGGACAAGACTTTTTGATCAGTTTTAAATCGTTTTTTTGGAAGGCAGAGTGAAGAAAATACTGCAATCCTAGTAGTGTTTTTTATTTTTATTTTTAACAGCGTTCACTGTGCAGTATCCGGAATTAGTTAGCTTTACTCTTTGAGTCGATACAATTATGGCTATACCCAATTTATATAGTTTTTTTATGTTGAAGCACTTTTTTAAAAAAAGAAAGTGTTTTTAGTGTGTAAAACAATATTTATGCATCACTATCTTCTGAGAGCCATAACTTCTTTATTTTTCTGTATACAGAGCTGTGTAAGGACTTTTTTTTTTGCGGGATTAACTGACGTTTTAATTGGTACAACGTTGGCGTTTATAGGAGTTTTTTATCACTTTTATTCCATTTTATGTGCTGCGGGATTAACAAAAATCTTAATTATGTGATTTTTTTTTTTTTTTTTTTTTTATGGCGTTCACCGTACGGTTAAATTAACATGACAGATTTATAGGGCAGGTCGTTATGCACGCGGTGATACCAAATATGGATACTTTATTTATTTTTGATCTTTTTTGGGGCGATTGGCGTTTGTAAAGGGGAAAAGGGCGGTTTACTTGTTTTTTATTTTATTTTTCGTGTTTGTGTTTTACTTGTTTTTCACTTTTTTTTTACCTTTTTTTTACTTTTTTCACATTTTTTTTTTACTTTTCCCCATAGGGGATTTGAATGAGAGATCCTGGCCATGAAGATGATATGGGTGGAGCAACACTTCCTTATTGACTGGAAGAGGTTTGGGCCAGAAGAAAGGCCCCGGGAGCCGGAGGAAACCATTATGGACCGTAAGCTTCTTCTAAAATCCATCCAGGCCAGAGGGAGGCAAAAAGGGGGAGGAGTACTGTTATGGGTGCTCCTGCGGCGCACTCGTGTTCCTGCCATGGCGGTGACTGGCGCCGCAACCTGCTTGTCGGGCTGCGGGTACAATCGCGATCCTGCTGCCGACTGTCACCACTTACCTCGCCTCACTCCCTGCGCTGTCTCTGCTGGTCGGCGGGCATGCCCCTGCTCCCTAGGGCGCGCCCGCCGGTCTTGTGAAATTCAAAGGGCCAGCACGCTGGTAATCTGGATAATTACCGGGCGCTGGTCCTATATTACCCAGCCTGCCCCTGACTTCCTTGATGAATCTATAGTGCCCTAGCCTATGCGAGAAAGCGTTCCTAAAGTCGTTCCTGTCCTTTTTGTGTACCAGTTCCATTTGCCTCCGTCCCTCGACCACGAATCTTTGCCGCTTATCCTGACCTTCTTGCGGCGGGCTCTGGTGAATACCGGATCTATTAAGATTCCGCTCCCTGGCGTGATTATACCACCACTTGTGGTGGTCCAGTGGATCCACATCTCAGGCCTGCTGTTATGGTAAGCCTACCATTACAAAATGAAAGTGGAGTTTTTTCGGAGGAGTGGGACCTCCTATGACCTGACAGATGTACTATAATTTAAACCAAATTTTATCAAATTTAATAGGCCTCTTTATAAATTTCTCACAAATCACTCCAGTGTAATATTTTTGTCAGTCTAAATTCATTTCACCTATTATTTCATATGTGGGTTGCTTAACTGTTTTCAGTACACAAGATTTGTATTGTAACGGATTGTAAATTTTTTGGATATAAGCCTCAATTGAGCAACTTCACCATGTGGTTTTAGAAGTTTGAAAATATTTGCTGATATTTATTTTTTATTTTCTTTTATTTACTTTTCAGTGTGTGTTAAAAGGGAATGATTACCTCAACTTCACCTATAAGCAAAAACATTTGGTTTCTTAAAACTGTATTGAATAATTCAGTTGTGCGGTAAATTGATATGAGCTGTTATTCTGGTGTTATTCTTGCTGCAATAAATGACCTAAGAAAACAAATAAAAAATGAGAATAAATAAGCTGAAATAAGCTACAGAAATGGGAAAATGATAAAACTGACTCTCAAAAGAAAGGGTTGAAAAAAAACAAAAACAAACCAACAGTGTCCAAATGACCAAAACTGGCAATAGCAGTAAGAGGTTAAAAAGATGTTCCCATTCATAATTTCAGCACTGTAGGTCATGGAGTGGAGAAAGTAAGTATTTAATACACTGGCGATTTTGCAAGTTTTCCAACCTACAAAGAATAGAGAGGTCTGTAAATTTTATCATAGGTACACTTCAAACGTGAGAGACAAAATGTAAAAAAAATCCAGAAAATTACATTGTATGATTTCTAAATACAAAATGGTACCAAAAAAAGTCAACTTATTCCGCAAAAAAACAAGGCGTTACACAGCTATGAACACAAAAAAATAAAAAAGTTTTGGCTCTCAGACTATGGCGATGCAAAAACTTTTTTTTTTTAATAAGTGTTTTTAATGTGTAAAAGCAATAAAACATTAAAAAACCACAGATTGGGTTTCGCTGTTATCGTATTGGCCTGCTGAGTAAAGCCATTTCATTTATACCACAAAGTGACTGCTGTAAAAAAAAATATATATATATTACCAGGATAGTTGTATTTTGTACATCCCATCTTCCAAAAACCTTGATAAAAGCGATCAGAGCTTCATATGAACCCCAAAATAATGCCAATAAAAATGTCAACTCATCCCACAAAACACAAGTCCTAATATCGCTCCATATAATGCAAAAATGTTATGCTGTCAGACTATGATGACATAAAAATGCAATTTTTAAAAACTAATTTCTATTGTGTTAAAGTAGTAAAACATAAAAAACAAAATAAAATTGGTATTGTTGTACTGACCCCTAGTAGAATTGTCATGCCATTTATACTACACGGCGAATGCCGTAAAAGTGACCCCAAAAACAATGCCGGAACTGCGTTTTTACCCCCATTTTCACAGCCCAGTGCTAAAAAAAACGTGGAACACCTGTGGGCCTGAAATGTACAATACACCACTAGATATGATCCTTGAGGGGTGTTCAAAATGGGGGTCATTTCTGGAACCTATTCTGGTACTTTGGAGGCTTTGCAGATGCGACATGGCACCCAACAAAATCTACATTCCAAAAGCCAGATAGCGCTCCCTCCATTGTACGCCCTGACATGAGTTCAAGCAGCTTTTTACACCCACATATAGGGTATTGCCAAACTTGGAAGATAATGTGCAATAAGTTTTGGGATGCTTTTTTCCAGGAGTCCATTTGAAAATTAAATATTTTCAGTTAAACTTGCAGATTGTTGAAAAAACATTTTTTCATTTTCACGACCTAATGATAACAAAATTTGTGAAAAACCTGTGGGGCCAAAATACTCGATACATCACTAAATATACTACTGAAATGGTGTAGTTTCCCAAATTAGGTCTTTTTAGGGGTACTTTTTAAGTTTTAGCATCTTAGGATGCTCGCTAAAATGGTGCCAAAAGAAAATCGAAATGAAAATGAGACCCAAAAATCCTATAGGTTCTCCTCCTGTTCTGATGCTTGTGGTTGAGCCAAATATCACATTAGCGCCACATATGGGATATCTCTAAAAACGGCAGGATCAGGAGAATCAATACTGAGTTTGCAATTTTTCTGGTACCATTTATCGTGTTCCAGTGAATAATGGATAAAAAAGTAAAATCTGTAAAAAAAAGTTAAATTTTGAAATTTCACCTCTACCTTGCTTTAATTTCTGTAAAACACCTGGAGAGTAAATAAACTTCATAAATGTTGTTTTGAATACTTTAAGGGGTGTAGTTTCGTATATGGAGTTATTTATGGGGATGCAGTGGGGAAAAAAAGTATTTAGTCAGCCACCAATTGTGCAAGTTCTCCCACTTAAAAAGATGAGAGAGGCCTGTAATTGACATCATAGTTAGACCTCAACTATGAGATACAAAATGAGAAACCTAATCCAAAAAATCACATTGTCTGATTTGGAAACAATTTATTTGTAAATTATGGTGGGAAAATAAGTATTTGGTCAATAACAAAAGTTCATCTCAATACTTTGTTATATATTCTTTGTTGGCAATGACAGAGGTCAAACGTTTTCCGTAAGTCTTCACAAGGTTGGCACACACTGTTGCTGGTATGTTGGCCCATTCCTCCATGCAGATCTCCTCTACAGCAGTGATGTTTTGGGGCTGTCGCTGGGCAACATGGACTTTCAACTCCCTCCAAAGGTTTTCTATGGGGTTGAGATCTGGAGACTGACTATGCCACTCCAGAACCTTTAAATGCTTCTTACGAACCCACTTCTTGGTTGCCCTACTTGTGTGCTTGGTTCCATTGTCATGCTGAAAGACCCACAACCACGTTTCATCTTCAATGCCCTTGCTGAAAATGTGGAAAAGTACTACTAAATTTATAAGCCCCCTAAAATCATAAAAAAAGACAATTAGAAATGATCCTAACAAAGTAGATATATAGTAAATGCTAAACTATTTTGTGTGGAATAATTATCTGCATGCAGAAATTTTTGAAGTTTGAAAATGGCAAATTTTTCAGAATTTTCACAATATTTTTGTATTTTTCACAAATAAACAAGGATTGTATGGATTAAAAGGTATTTCTAAATTAAAGCACAGTGTGTCATGAGAAAGCATTCACTGAATCACGTTGATAGGTAAAATTATCAAAAAGTTATTACCACTGTAGGGATCAACTCAAAGCAACCCCGCCCACTTTCACAGGCTGTTATATGAGTGCAGCTTGCAAGGTTGGTGTTTTTTTTTTTAATTACTTTCTCTTTGGATAATGGAGGTCGGTTGACCCAATGAGAGGCCTGAATTTGGCTCTATTGAGAGGTAAAGATAGCGTAGGACCACCTGACCTGAGATCACGTTGTAAGTTCGTGGGTGGCTTAAACATTTTTTTGATCAAAAACATGTGAACTAAGAATCTCAAAGTTTTTTTCATGTATGATAGATAGCATAAATGGGATTTCCATGTAATGTATTGCTCTTTTTGCAGTGGTGTGCCACTGGTAACGGTGTGCATGTGTATATATAAATATAAAATATATATAATATATATATATATATATATATATATACTATATATATATAATATATATATATATATATATATATATATATATATATATGTGCCGCAACCCTGCGGTGGCACCCAGGTTCACAGTGTGTTTTTTCAGAAATGTTTTTTGTGCAGAACTATGCATAGTATTTGGCATATATTGCTTTTAATCTATAAAGTGAGGAAGGGATGCCTCCATTTTGGTTTTCTGCACCACCGCCCACTTTCACAGGCTGTTATATGAGTGCAGCTTACAAGGTTGGTGTTTTTTTTTTTTTATTTCTTTCTCTCTGGATAATGGAGGTCGGTTGACTCTATGAGAGGCCTGAATTTGGCTCTATTGAGAGGTAAATATAGCGTAGGACCACCCGACCTGAGATCACGTTGTAAGTTTGTGGGTGGCTTAAACATTTTTTGATCAAAAACATGTGAACTAAGAATCTCAAAGTTTTTTTCAACTCAAAGGGTAGCATAGTAAAACACAGTATGTGACCTCCGTCCACTGGGGCTGCGGAGATCAGGCGTTCCGGAGGTGATGAGGAGCTTACTCTTCTCCAATAATGTCAGAAGCACGGGAAAGAGTGTCAGCTTTGACGTTCTTCTCAGCTGGATGGAAATGGATCAAAAAATCGAACTATGAGAAAAAGAGGGACCACATGGCTTTCCGTGGGTTAAGGCGTTGTGCCATCTGGAGGTACAAAAGATTCTTATGGTCATTGTATATAGTGATCAGATGATGAGCCCCCTCCAGAAGAGGCGTCACTCTTCCAAGGCCAGTTTTATGGTCAGTAGATCGCGATCTCCGATCGTGTAGTTCTTCTCGGCAGGAGAAAAGTGCTGGAGAAGAATCCGCAAGTGATGGCCTTGCCCTTAGGGGCACTTTGGCTATTACCACAGAAGAAGCATCGACCTCTAGGAAAAAGGGTTTCTCAATGTCAGGTCGAGACAGGATGGGGGCCGAGGCAAATGCAGACTTAAAGGGGTTGTCTCACTACAAAGAACAGCTTTCAAAATGTAGGGAACACTAAAGGAAGACGTTTCCCAAATATATTGCGTTATCTTTTTTTTGTTAAGGAGCTACAAATGATTTTATCACCTTCTGAGGGCCCTCAGGTTTCCCAAGTGACCGACCTGTGTACTCCTTATCCCCTGCTGTTTGTTCTATCTGATAGCAGGGAGTGAGGTCTTCACACAGGTTTGCAGTGTGAAAGCTTGTGTGTTTTCTGATCTTTCAGATAAAAGACTAATTACTCTACTGTTTACATTAGCTCAGAAGCTTCTCTGGACTTTAGAGAAGGTAATTTAGCTAATCTAGACTGATAAACAGAGAAGTCTGAATACACTGAGCTCATATGCTAATTACAGACAGCTTGACCAGGAAGTGACAGAGCAAAGCAGCATTATTTCATTCATGCATCCTATGAAACTTTGAGATGAGACAATCCCTTTAAGCCGAGAGAAGGCATCTTCAGCCGCCTGTGGCCTTAGCATCGGATTGCCATTCTTTTTGGTGAGTGCCACAATGCGAGCCACCACTGTGGAGAAGTGTGGGATAAATTGGTGATAGTAATTGGCAAACCCCAAGAAGCGCTGTATGGCCCGAAGACCGACAGGTCAAGGCCACTGCAGGACAGCACACTTAGCTGGGTCCGTTTGAAGCCCTTTGTCAGAGATTATGCAGCCGAGGAAGGGGAGGCTGTTTTGATGAAAGCAACATTTCTCGAGTTTGGCGAAGAGACAGTTTTCACGTAGACGTCTGAGTACCTGATGCATATGACACTGATGGACTTTCAGATCAGGAGAGAATACCAGGATGTCATCCAGGTATATGACAACACAGAAGTACAGGAGATCATGGAAGATTTCGTTAACAAACTCCTGAAAGACCACCGGGGGGCATTGCAAAGTCCGAAAGCCATAACTAAGTGTTCAAAATGCCCGTCACGGGTATTGAAAGCCATCTTCCACTTATTACTCTTCCGGATACGGACAAGATTGAAGGCCCTTCGCAAGAAAATCCTGGCTCTGCGCAGCCAGTCGAAGAGTTCTGTGATTAGCGGTAAGGGATAGCGGTTTTTAATGGTTATTTTATTTAGACCGCGGTAATCTATACAGGGACGTAGTGAACCGTCCTTCTTTTCTACAAAGCAGAACCCAGCTCTGACTGGAGAGCACGACTTGCATTTGAAGCCCTTCTGGAGGTTCTCTTGTATGTAGGCCAACATGGCCTTGGTCTCTGGTACGGATAAAGGACAGACCATACCCCGAGGAGGATTAGTATCGGACAGCACAAAAAGACAAGGAAGAACAACGTAGCTTGACTTCAGCCCGCAAACATAACAATAACACTCTCCGTGTTGTATAACTCTCAGTGTTATGGGTTCTTTTCCCCATCAGGATCAGACAACGGGGTGATTTACAGATAGTCTGCTGTAGAAGTCCTCTCCAGCTCACACTCTGTCAGACCTCCTTCTGACACCCTGCTCACCTGACCTGCCAGGCTTACATAGTCCTCAAACAGATCCAGGCCTGGACCTGGAACATGGGAGTAGCCATCCCACCCAGCTCTTTTGGCTACTCCAGTGAAAAGCTGACCTGATTAACTGCATAGCAGTTATGCTATTTGTATAATGTGTGTCAGTGGCCGAATGCCGTTGACACCAGTACTACATGGCTTTTTACCACACCGAGACCAGGCATCTCGGTGAAACATCTCGGCCGTCCCTCACGGCCTCTTGTGCTTTTCTGCATACCATCCCCCACCCCCCGCCTAAAACTGAGGTTTTGGACATCTTCAGCCACCAAACTATACACTCTTGATAGGGCATCTGCATCCCCCTACAACTTGCCCGGCTTATGCTCTACCGAGAACAAGAAATCCTGTAAGGTCAGAAACTAACGGGTAACCCAGGCATTATTCCCTTTCTTCTCCCGCATCCACTTTAGTGGGGCATGGTCGGACACTGGGCTGAACCTCCTTCCTAGCAAGTAGTACCTAAGGGAGTTTAGTGCCCATTTTATGGCCAAACGCTCCTTCTCCACAATGGCAAAATTCCTCTCTGCTGGGGAGAGTTTCCTACTCAGGTATATTACTGATTGTTCTTCCCAATTTATCACCTGAGGCATGACTGCAACGAGACCCACATCGGAGACGTCTGTCTGGACTATAAATTCCCGGGAGAAGTCTGGGGCTACCAACACTGGTTGTCTGTAAAGGGCCTGTTTAAGCTCCTGAAAAGCCCCCTCTGCTTCGGGAGACCATTTAATGATGGCAGATTTTGGTCCCTTTGTCAAATCAGTTAATGGGACGGCTATTTCAGCAAACTTAGGAACAAAACGCCTTTGGTAACCCACTATGCCAAGAAATGCCCTGACCTGTTACTTGGAGACGGGGCGGGGCCATTTCTGTATAGCTTCAACCTTATTCCTCTGGGGTTTAATCTCCCCCCTTCCACTATGCAGCCAAAGTATTTTGTCTCCTCCATCCCAAGGGAACATTAACTTGGGTTAATCTTAAACCCGGCCTTCCTCAGGGCATTAAGGACAGCCTGAACTTTCCTCAGATGAATCTCCTAGTCATGACTAAAAATGACAATGTCATCTAAGTAGGCGGCCACATATTTCCTATGAGGACAAAGAACTTGGTCCATGGCCCTCTGGAAAGTGGCTGGGGCCCCCTGTAACCCAAACAGCATCCAGACATACTGAAAAGACCCCTCGGTGTGGAAAAAGCGGTCTTCTCTCTAGCTTCTTTTGCCATCGGTATCTACCAATACTCTTTCATGAGGTCTAAGGTGGTGATGTACCTAGCAGGGCCCAACCACTTGATCAACTCGTCTACTCTGGGCATGGGGTAGGGATACAATCTAGATATCTCATTTAACTGACGGTAGTCGTTGCAGAATATCCACTCTCCATTGGGCTTCAGTACTAGTACAATGGGACTGGACCATACACTTTTGAACCTCTCAATTACTCCCAGTTCTAACATCCTTTGAACCTCCTTTGCAATAACTTCCCAACGGGCTTCAGGGATCCTATATGGCCTTAGGTTCACTGAGACCTGGGGATCCGTGAGGATCTCATGGTTTATCACATTAGTAAGGCCTGGGGTCTCTGTGAACAGATCTCTGTTCTGTTTGAGTAGCTTCCTGCATTCTTGCTTCTGGGAGTGGTACAGGGTCTCTGCAACCCTCACTGCCTCCACTTCGGATGTGGGTTGATCTGTAAGGCATTGGGACTCAGGGGGCACTCTCTCTCTCTCCAGTGTTTTAACAGGTTGACATGGTACATGTCTCCTTCCTATCTGATGTACCCTATAGTTAAACTCCCCCGAATTTTCAACAATGTCGTAGGGACCATGCCACTTGGCCAAGAACTTATTTTCAATGGTGGGGATAAACACTAACACCCCGTCTCCCAGATTAAACTGCCTTGGCTGGGCAGACCTATTATTACCGGGACTGGGCATCTTGTCCCTGACAAGATGCCCCTTTACAATACATCACCGGGATACTCTCTCCTGCATCGTCTACATTTTCCCACCAACTTTATGGGGTAACCTCACTTTCCCCAGGTTTCCTTTGCCACACCCAACAGCCCCTGGGATCCCCTGCAAAGTCGAAAGGTGAAACCCGGTGGAGGATTGGGGTACTTCCCTAATCGAGAATAACAGATAAGGTAACATACAGTCCTAGTCCTGCCCATCCTTCTCTACCACCTTTTTCAGCATAGCCTTCATGGTCTTATTAAATTGCTACACCAGGCCGTCTGTTTGAGAGCTGATTTTACCAATGGCCCTACCAGATCCATTGCTTGCTGAGCTTTCATGGTTCAGTTAGATTTTTGAGCTGGCGAGGCCGTTGTGACCTGCATGGCTTCCCCCAGACTGTCTGTGCTGTCTGTGGCCTGTTGTGGGCCTTTTTTGCTTCATATGAGCGTCTGTGCAGCGCCGTGGTTTGTTGTGTGAGATTTCCCTCACCGGGTACTTAATGAGTCCCCATATTAGCGTAGAGATGGCAATTTCTAAAAAATTCGATTCGGTGACTTCCCCGTTTTTTCCGACAAAATTTTGTTTCGGTCGAATTGCTTGGGACGAATGCGTTAGAAAACAGTTTTTTCCAACCCTGCGGTGCGTGAAGTTTGCCATGTTTAAAATATGCAGAGAGAACTTGGTTTGGTCTTCATACAATGTTGTTTTTAGTATACCCATAAACTACGCCCCTTTAGAATGCTTCACTTTAAAATTCCCCGGGGATTTAGAGGGCAAAAAGACCAAAAAAAAAAGCGGGGGTGTAGCCTGATAAAGTCAGACAGCAAAAGCGGAAAAAAACAAGTGGGGCTAGATCATACCCTAGCTCAAAGAAAAAGAGAGGTTACTGGAGCTGCCCCAATTAGCACATAAGGGGGCGTCGCAGGGCACCCTGCGGGCCACAGCATCGGGTATCTACTGGCCCTGTGTTGACCACCACAGGTAAAAACTTTCTCCCCGATGAATCTGACACCCCGCCAAGAGTCGGTGGTTTGTCACACAAACCCCTTGTTGGCATGGCCCCGGACTGGTGAGGGGCCTCACCTGCTCAACTCCCTCTGTCCCGTTGCTTCCCACAGCCGAGAAATACTATGTTGTGGCCCCTGCGCCACTATACAGTGGGGACCAACTATTTGGGACAGTGGGCAGCAAAAAGGGGAGTGGGGAAGACATTCGTGCCTTCTTGAAGAGAAGCGGCCGCGAAATAGAGAGGAGAGAGTGGCTATGGTCGGGGTTATGTTGGAGCGGTCAGGCTTTGTACAGCGGACACCCATTTAGCGAGGACGGCGGGTGACAGGCAAAACTTAAATCGATTCTACTATCTCATTCTCTCTCTCTCTCATCTCATATCTATGTAGCACGATCGCCACATGGGAGCCGGAGAAGCAGGCGAGGCTTGGGACATGTTATTCTGGTGCCTAGTTAAACAAAAGGCATAAACAGGGCCCACCAAACAGAAAATTCAGGTACACTCCATGCCTCACTGGTGCCCACCTTTTCTTCTGGATGAAGCAGGTGGTAGCCTACGTGGTCGCCCTACCCTCGACTACACATTTTATCCCGGCCTGGAAGCATTCCGTTTTTCTTACATTAAGGTTTTAGGAGACTGGAGGCAGAAGAAGAGGATTTGGACGACAGTCAATCTGGGATCATGGACAGTTGAGAGTTTCATTTCTGGGCCAGAGATGTAAAGTTAGGTGTCATTCAGCATACTGGTGCTTTTGTAAGCCATGTGATGCTATGAGCTGACCAGCACGCAAACAGTGTACAAGGGTTAATCATTATAATAGCGATGAAGAGAGCAGCAGCCTTGCGTGTCATGGCGTGGCGCAGCCCGTTAATTCGGTAGTGTGGAGGGAGTCAGCAGGGTGGCAGAAGTTGCGAGGTTGGAGGTTGGGAGCCAAGACTGGCCGATTTTTAGACCAACAATTTGCCAGGTACCCAGAATAGTGGCAGCCACATGGGGACTCACTGTTGGGTCAGTGGCGGATAACAGTCAGTCAGTGGGAGCTTTGGAGGTTAAAATAAACCTACTCGGCGGGCCTGTGCCAGTTTTTTGCTTAGACACGAGAGGAGACGAACATGGATATGACGAATCTTGTGGACAGAAGTACAACCGTGACCGCGGATCATAACGTTAGTAACCCCAGCCCTGCATCAATATCATGCAGTGTCTCCATACACGTGGTTTCAGATGTAGGTGGTCCATCCTATCCAACACTGTAGCAACCAGTGGCGCGCTCCACCACATTTCAGGCAATCATGGCTTCACCAGCTCTGCCGATAGACAACTCCCTGCGTCTATTAAATCATCTACCGGTCCAGGATACTCCTGCTCCTCTCGGCTATCTCTTGTTGCCACGAGGTCGTTTTCACCGAGACGATTGCCAAGAGAACAACATATATGACGTCCAGCCATCCTAAGTTGCTAATAGCTGAACGTGCTCCTGTCCAAGTTGGTGGTTCGGCAGTACCTAGCCTTTTTAGTGGTCGGGAATCTCTGCACACCACATTCAACAGAACTGGACAGGAAACATTGGCATTCACCTTCAGCCATTGTAAAGACACGGGTAGTGGCTGCTCGGATGGAACCTGGTATGTGGGCCCCGCTGACCCGTTCCCGGGCCACTGCCAACAAGGGTTTGTGTCTGACGTATACCGCACCGACTCTTGGATGTGGTTCGGTCAGATGTCATGGGAGAGGTATAAGTGGAATATGACTAGTCATCAAATCAAAGAGATCCATTGGGTTGCTGGTTCAGCACCACCGGCCGGATAGATGACACCGGCAGTTGTGGCTCACCGAGTGACCCCTGCATGCGACGTCCCCTTGTGCTGCCTAGCAGACGCTGGGCATGCTCCAGGAATGTTTGGGCCACTGTGACACTCACAGGTGAAGAAGCCTGCCACCTCCTCTGTCTGACATAATGTTTTTCTAAATGGTAAAGACACTGTTTGATGAGTTATCTGTTTATGATATATACACTCCCTGTATTTGGACTCCCAAATGATACCCTCAGTTGTGTAAAATGCTTGGGTAACCCTTTGGATATAAATTGCGCTCACAAATGGCCACGGATCATTTACTTGTATGGGCATTTTAAAAACACTGTGTATTTTTACTGAATATAAAAGCACAAACAGGCTTATTTAACCTATCGGTTATGGATTATGCTACGGAATAAAAATGTCTTTTTTGGTGGTGAAAAAGCAACGTGTCTCTTTTAGTGACCACAACAGATAGAACAAACCTTAATTAACCCATGGATGTAAATTTCACCAAGAAATGAGCAACACCAAACAATAGACGTGGGATTTGAGGATTGTATTTAAAACGATGTTTATTTAAAGGATACAACAGGAAACAGGTTAGATAACCCTTGGATATTCAATGGGCTGTTCGTGAGCAGATAGCATTAATTTGTAATATGCAAGCTGCAATTGGAAGCTCACTGGACTTCAGTCTACACAATTACCCCACAAAATCAGAATTAGAACGTATAGAGAAGCAGTCTTGGAGAACATAAGCTGTGACACCCCCAAAATCGCTCTGTTAAAAAATGAAGTTCTTTAGTATGAGATATCATATGCAGCCGTGGAAGCAACTTAACCTACTCAGTACAGACAACTTCGAGTAGCGTCGAGACGTATGAACTCCCAGCGTCGGTGCCCGGATTTATTTAGGTGCGGTGACGTACCACATGTATACCCGCACGTTCTTTGTTTGGCTTCATCTCTGCACATGTATGTAGGCTATGCCCTTCTTCCTCAACAGAGGATCTTGGCCCCATGTAAAGCCATGTTGCTCGCTGCCCTTTTAATCATCATAAGCACGCTTTGTTCACGTGAGAACCCAAAACCTTCGACTTCGTTCCAGAATCGAAGTTTTCAATGAAATTATAAACGAAGTCACTTCGTTAGGAATTATTGCCCATCTCCTAATTAGCAGCTGCCTGTAGCATGGCTCTGTGTGGCAGCCTTAACCCAGGACATAGATTTCAGGTCTATGCCCACATCCTCCACGAATTGTAGGGATCAACCCAAAGGGTAGCACGGGAAAACAGTCTTTGACCTCCGTCTATTCCTTGTATTGGTGTTTATTGATCGACAAAAAATAAGACAAGGAAGAACAACGTAGCTTGATTTCAGCCTGCAAACATAGCAATAACACCCTCCATGTTGTATAACTCAGTCTTATGGGTCTTATGGGTGATTTACAGATAGCCTTCTGTAGACATCTTCTCCTGCCTCACACTCCTCGTCAGCACCTCATTCTGACCAGTCACACCATGCTAACCTAACCTGCTCTGGCTTACATAGTCCTCAAATACACGATCATGGCACTGGCCTGGGAACCATCGGGAAGTGCCATCCACCCATAGCTCTTTGGCTACTCCAGTGAAAAAGCTGAAATGAATTAGATACGCCATAGCAGTTATGCTATTTGTATAATGTGTGTCAGTGGCCGATGCCGTTGACACAGTCTACATGGCTTTCTACCACCCGAGATAAAGGCATTAAGTGAGACATATTAGCCGTCCACCACGGCCCCTTGTGCTTTTCTACACCACATAAAGTGACACATGTCAGATTTTAAAAAATAGGGTTCCGCCTAGGTCAAAACTGACTGCAGCGGCACAGGGTTAACAGAAGAAACCCACAATCATTTAAATGCTACAGTCAGTATTAAGCAAGCCATGTAAGGGGTTAAATGACTGGGATCTGAGCTAAGCCAAAAAACGTTTGTCTATTAAAGGGGAATTCTCGCTACAAATATCATATCATATCTCAGATTATGGGGACTCGTCAAAAAAAAAGCACTTTTGTATTGAGTTGCATTACCTAAGTTATCTATGTATAGTAGTTTATGAGCTTTTCTGTGCATTGTTTTCTATTTCTGCTGCTGCTAGTCAGGACTAACGCCCCACCTTTCCTGGTGATTGGCTACGATCTGGATCACACACCCATGGATGGATTCCATCGCTGGAACGCAACCTGCATTCGATGATTGGCTGACTGGTCATTTCATTCAGACTGTTTTGATGATACACCACACACGATAGGAATAACGACCCGATGGCCACTCCACCTGCGCTGTGATTGGCTTCTGTCCCACCCTGTGTTTACTCCCCGCCTGAAGCTGTCTTTTATAACCAAAAGTAAACCAGCTATGTGTAGGGTTGTGGCTGTATACTCTATCTCACTCTTAAGGTGAATGATCTGACTAATTATTTGATAATTTTACCATCAATAGATCCCTTCATATAACACATGCTACTGTCCTGTGTTCCTCCATATCACACAAGTCACTCTGCCTCCTGACCCTGATTAACAGAGGGGCGGGGAAAGTTCGAGTGGGGGCAGCTGTGCACTTCATTAATTGTGTTTCATCAGTTTCAGCTCGTGTGTAAAAGACTGGTTTTAGCCACTTAGGCAAGGAGCTGTGGAGCCATGGAGACACAATCGAGAACAACTTGCAGAAGGCCTGCAGATCTGTTACTGTCCAGACAACCTTCCCTTACACATGCAAATACAAGAATGATGATGTCACAGCTCTTCAGATGGAGGAGAGACAAGGGCCTGCTGAGAGGTGAGACAGCCCTCCCTACTGAGAGGGAATTGATCGCCCCTGGATTTCAAATTCAATATCTACTAGGAATTAGCTGAAGAGCACTGTAACACTTCTAATACGAGAAAACCCTTTAAAGTCCGGCTTTCTACTGCAGATGTAGTGGGCTCAGCTCTTGCCCTCTATACTTCTTTGCTCTAAATTTATACACTGTAGATATACAGCGGATATCTGAAAGAGGTTAAACATGACTCGCCCTCTAATGATTTGAAAGATTTATGAATATTATGCGAGTACTGATATCTCCAGAAAATTACTGTTAAAACCTACAAACATCTTTTTTAGATGACAAAACACACAATTTTAATTTTTTATCTTAATTCAAATGTTTCCTGTTAAAGGGAATGAACATCCTATATTTATTTTAACCTACGCTATAATCTGAAACATATTTATTTTGTAATCCTTTTTTTTAACTCATTACATATTGTTTATGTTCTTTATATGATTACAGGGTAAAAAGATATCTAGACACTGGTTCAGACTTTCTTTACAACACCCATATGACCTATTGATTTGGAAATGTACTCTGTTACTTGCAGTGGTGACTTGTAGTGACTCTGTGATTTGTAGTGGTCACTGTGCAGAAAAGGGGAATAGGAGAGTTGTGACTATCACCTGTTGTCAGTAGAGGATACTTGCTTGCTTTCCTCTTCCTATCATCTTAATAAAGATCTTACATTTCATTTGAACCCTGTGATAACAGTGAGTCGACTGCTGAGAAGTGACCTATAAATAACAGGCAATGTCAGCCTATTGAGGGATCACTGACTAGTGTAAAAATGAAAAGATTTATGAATTACATTTTTTAATACAGTTAATAAAATGGAAAACTGTAACAACCTATCACTAATTAAATTTTACCACCATTGGATTGATGAGAGGTGAGTGAATTCTAGGTTTTGGCTATGAAACCTGTTTCACTAGCTTTGCAATCCAGTTTTTTGCTTGGCACTGTCTTCTTGTAAGTTCGCCATTGCCATTTATTCTGGCCACGGTTGAATTTCATATTTGTGTTAAGATACATTGTCTTAATTTATTTCCTCAAATCTACTAAGGGAGTCTTTGTTTTGAAGGGGATGGATACAGTTTAAATGCTGTTGTCTTGTTTTCTGAATATTAGAACATAAAATATACATGGGCCTGTTGGACGTTTCCTTTTTTCTCTACTTGCTTATTGGATTAATATTACCCTATAATAAGGCTTTATGGGGTCTACACCACAGGTGAGCTACTAGATGAAGACAGATAACAGAAGAGATGTTTTAGTTTAAATATAATGTTTAATCTCAGATGCAAATATACGAGCTGATCTCCTGTTTTTTAAGAAGAAAAATTATTGAGGGCGCCCACTAAGTGTTGGTATTTTGGAGATCGAATTTTGGCATTTTTAGGCAAATTTCAACAGGCGGCATGGTCGAGACCTCGTAGGTATATCCCATATCTGATGATAAGTGCTGATTAAGAACTATTTGATCTAGTTAAAAAGAAGTCGATGCTGGTGTACATTTCTAAGGGCAGAAAAGAAATGTATAATCTCTCTCAGTGGTATATAAGTTCCTCAATGTCATGAAGGTCTTTCACATAATAAATTTGATTGAAGATACATTTGCAAGGGTTCGTTTCGTAAGCCAGACTATCCCAATTTAGACACAAACAAACTGAATTAAATATCCTCCGAGGGATCCAAACCTCACCACTTCTAACTGCTCCTTTTGCCTTTGTAACATACTTTCTTAATTGAAAGTAATTCTGTTTCTCATTGGGTAGCCCAAAAAATTGATGTGAGTGTATAGGTTTGGAGTTAATTGTGCGAACAATAATAACATAGCGAACTTCTGGGTCAGTAATAGATTGTAAAAAGAGTGATGACATTAGGAATTCTTTATTAGAATTACTACACTAGCTCTTTTTTTAAGAGAATGAGCTTGGAAAATGTATGGGAAATTTTTATGTTTATACTAAGTCGCAAAGTTCTATGCAGATCTGAATTCCAATACACCAAAATAAATCGAATACTATTTACTTGGAAGGTAAACTTAAGAAGTAAATTTTAAATAACTTTTAATTAGAATGCTTTAAAATTATGAGGAGAAACAAGGTTTTCTCAAATATATTTATACAGAAGCCAAATATCCATACATGTATAAGCCAAATACCCACACAAGTCAGGGACAGATAGGGTAGTCAGAATATTGCAAAAGGATATCCCTAAACCATCCCTGCAATTACTCTTCATGTCTAAGCTGAATACCTTAATATACAGGGAATTGTACGTCTGATAAGGAACGACCCCAGTCTGGAACTATCCACTGTCAAGAAAGCCCTATTGATCCTAACACTAATTAATGTGACAAAAAGAGTGTCTTATCAATAGAAAAAGTGCTCAAGTGCAAAAAAATATATGATGTATCAATACTTCCCACTTCATATGAAAGTCCCGACATGTTTCCCCAGTACATACTTTACTTACTCAGGGGACAAAATTTGTAGGCTGTGCTCATGGGAAGATAAAAGTATGGGGATCCCAGATTATCTAAGGGACCATATTGTTGCACAATAAAAAAAGTACAATAACTACAACAAATAGGGTAGGATTACCTAAAGAGATGGTGTTGTTCCAGAGGCGTATGGCTCATGGTTGCGGTTCATGGTGTGCCGCATGCGAGATGCACAGATTACCCAGTTTAGTTTATATAGTATTTCCGGCCATCCCTTGTAACCAATTAAAATACTCTACTCCATTTTAAAATAGCCAGACGATATTACGATTAACCCGAACATGGAGACGCAAAAACGGAAAGGAAGTAACATAGGTTAGTGCTACTTATCCGGATGTTGTTATCTCAGTGTCGTCATGTAAGGGCGGAAGTGGACTGCCGGCTGGGGAGGTATCACTCGCCGCTTAATCACATGGGCGAATTGACGAAGATGGCCTAGAGAGTATTCTCTTATTTCCACTTATCCTCTGCTATTTGGTCACTACGTCGCCTGCCAAAGAAGAAGTGGAGAAATGTCGCGGAGCAGCATCCGTATCGCCGTTCATCTCCAAACATAGAATGACACGGTGGATGCCCAGTGATTCTGATTTATATATCACTGTATTTATGAACGGGTAATGTGGCTCCCTTGTTTAAAGGGCAGGACGAATATCCTTCGTCCGAAGAATCCTAATAGTACGTCTAGTATCTAGGAACGCTACAGGTATTACGGATAATAGTGGCTATATACGTTAGTCCAATGATCAGGAAACATGTATCAAGAAACTCATATAGAATAATCAGACAGATTAGGGAGAATAATAAAGGCAGCATTTCATATAAGCAATTAAAGTTAAATTTGATCTTCAGACCGTCAGGGAAAATTGTCTTAAGTGTGAGACCCAAAAAGGATTCTCTGCATGGAATTAATTTTTTTCAATCCCCTTTTTCGAGCTTGTGGTTGGATTTATCAACCCATGAATTTAAGCTGTAAAAACCCCCATTATTTTCGCCATATGGTCTTGCGCATGGGCCCCTTTTTGTTCCGGGAATTTTTCTCCTAAGTGTTTCCCTAGCCTACGAAACTCACGGATTGTTTTTAATGTATTCTTTGCCACGGGAAAAACATCTAATAATAGATTATTCCTGATGATCACGTTAATGAAGTGCCAAATGGAGAACCCGTCCTGTCCATGGTTAGAAGGTTTTAAAATTTTCAATATGGAATTTTCCTTGCAGCCGTACATTTAAAGCACCCCAAGGCTGTCCCCCCAAGCCAGTCGTTAAAGGGGGGAGGGGTGTATAGGGCTCTTAACCAGAGTGTCCCGAAAAACCCTCCCTTCGTCTAAATGTGTTGAGGGGTCGTGGACCAATTTTTCTTTAAATGCCCCTGGTCAAATAGCAGAATATCCCATTTGTTTAGCCAGAATTTTTCGGCCCTCCCCTGAGGCTTCATAAAATGTACCTATTATTCTGGCCAAATCGTGTTTTGTAGTTTTTTTGGTTTTGGTGTCAGAAGATTTGTTTTTTTCATCTAAAGAGCATGAGGGTAACCCTTTAGAAAAACTCTTCCGGGGAGCCCCTTTCCAAAACGATTCTTAAGTCCATGCTTGTTTCTTGTATTCCACAAGTTGGAAACGTTTCTGCGTATCGCAAGAACGTCAGTGGGGAAAACCCCCTTTTTTGTTTTCAATCTAGTTGATCTTTTGAATGGATGTGTTTTTGAAGCAAATAATACTGCTTTTTGATTTTTAAAACATCTCTCCAAAGCAAAGAGCATTTGAAAGGGGAATTTAACCCCCTTAACATTATATGAAAAAGTAGTGTTGACGATTATTATCCACAAAGTTGAAAAACGGCACGTTTTTATGTTGAACGAATTTTTAGATCATGCATAATTTAGGTTAAAATCGAGCCCCTATTAATATCCGCCATTTTTTTTACTTCCCGTAATTTTTGGGGGGCCAGCAAATATTTAAGAATAGACAGGGGGGAAAGTGTGGGGACATATGACTGGGGGTGTATGGTTGCATTGGCTGGAAAAATCACTGACCTCCCTTTTACAAGAAAACCCCCTTCCTGTTCTGTCAGTGTCTGTAGCATCTCATAGCGTAGGGCGTGCGCTCTCCTGGTCCCAAACGCTCAGCGAAATTATTCTATTTCTTACAGAGGGAAAGCTCTACTGTTAGTTGACCTTACAAATTTTTTAGTCAGAATTTGAAGATTTTTTGTAGTTAGGTAGAGAATTTTAAAGGAGCATTTAAAAGTGTAAAATCACGGGGGGGGGGGGGGAGGGGGCCCCCGCGGGGAACACAGACAAGTCTATAAAGAAATGGATATGTTTACAAAAACTTGGTGTAACATTCATGCAAAAAGCTTTATTTTTAACAGTTTTTATTAAAATTTGCTGGATATTGGTAAGCCTGAAACTTATATTAGGAATACACATCTTTTCTAGTAACTGCATGCGTCTATTTGTTAGGTGGAAAAATCCTCTTTTATTATCAGTTTTCATTTCTGATAGGTGTTCTTTTTCAATTTTTACCATTCAAAATTTGTTGATATAGCCATCTTGCAGTTTAAAATTAAGAAATTCCAGCATCTTTGCTAATCAGCAAAGGTTGATAGGTGCCAAAAATACCTTTTATTATCCGAATACATTTCAGATAGTGTATTTATCACTTTGGAGCAGTACAGCTTTGTTCATTGAGGCCTCCTCTGCAACTTAAAAATGTGAATAACTGCAATTTTGTAGTCCACCACAGGTGAATTGAAAGGTGCAAAAATACCTTTATTATCCGAATACATTTTCCGATACGTGTTTTTTCACTTTGGCGCAGGCCAGCTTTGTTGATAGATCTACTTTGAGTTTAATTTGATTACAGCATTTTGTAGTCAACACAGGTGAATTGAAGGTGCCACAAAAAACCTTTTATATCCGAATACATTTTCAGATACGTGTTTTTTTCACTTTGGCGCAGTACAGCTTTGTTCATTGGGCACCTTGCACTTTAATGTGAATACAGAATTTTTTTTTGTTGTCACCCACAGGTGAATTGAAAAGGTGCCAAAAAATACCTTTTCTTATCCGGGTTACATTTCAGAATACGTGTTTTTTCCACTTGGCGCACTACAGCTTTGGTTCTTGAGGCACCTTGGACTTAAATGTGAAATACGCAATTTTGTAGTCACCACAGGTGAATTGAAAGGTGCCAAAAATACCTTTTATTATCGAATTCATTTCAGATACGTTGTTTTTCACTTTGGCGCACTACAGCTTGTTCAATGAGGGCACTTGCACTTAAAATGGAATACAGCAATTTTGTAGTCACCCTCAGGTGAATTGGAAAGGTGCCCAAATACCTTTATTATCCGAATACATTTCAGATACGTGCTTTTTCACTTTGGCGCATGGCCAGATTTGTTGATACGATCTACTTTGCGTAAAATTTGAATATCAAGCCAATTTTGTAGTCACCACAGGTGAATTGAAAAGGTGCCAAAAATACCTATCTATTATCTGAATTACATTTCAGATACGGTGTTTTTTCACTTTGGCGCACTACAGATTTGTTCAAAGAGGCACCTTGCACATAAATGTGAATACAGCAATTTTGTAGTTCACCACAGGGTGAATTAAAAAGGTGCCAAAAATACCTTTATTATCCGATTACATTTCAGATACGGTTTTTCACTTTGGCGCACGACTGCTTTGTTGATAGATCTTCTACTTTGCAGTTAAATTTGAATACAGCAAATTTTGTAGTCACCACAGGTGATTGCAAAGCTGCCAAAAAGACCCTTTTATTATCCGAATACATTACGTACGTGTTTTTTCACTTTGGCGCAACTAAGCCTTTGTTCTTTGTGGGCAACCTTGGCACTTAAATGTGGAAAATACAGCAATTTTGTAGTCACCACAGGTGAATTAAAAAAGGTGCCAAAAATATCTTTTATATCCGAATACATTTCAGACAGGTGTTTTTTTCACTTTTGGTCAGTAAAGCTTTGTTTCATAGCGTACTTTGTAATTAAAATTTGAAATACAGCAATTTAGTAGTCAACCGCAAGTGAATTGATAGGTGCCAAAAAATTACCTTTTATTATCCGTATCATTTCAGACAGGTTGTTTTTTTCACTTTTGGTCAGTCAAGCTTTGTTCATAGGTTACTTTTAGTTAATTTGAATACAGCATTTTAGTAGTCACCACAGATGAATTGATAGGTGCCAAAAAATACCTTTTATTAATTTCCCGTATTATTTCAGACAGGTGTTTTTTTTCACTTTTGGTCTGTCAAGCTTTGTTCATAGAGCTACATTGAAAGTTAAATTTGAATACAGCAATTTTAGTAGTCACCACAGGTGAATTTGATAGGTTGCCAAAAAATACTTTTATTATACCGTATACATTTCAGACAGGTGTTTTTTTCACTTTTGGTCAGTCAAGCTTTGTACATAGAGCTACTTTGTAGTTATAATTTATTACTGCAATTTAGTAGTCACCAAAGGTGGAATTGATAGGTGCAAAAAATAGCTTTTATTATCCCGTATACATTTCTGACAGGTGTTTTTTCACTTTTTGGTCAGTCAAGGCTTTGTTCATTAGAGATACTTTGTAGTTAAATTTGAATACAGCAATTTAGTAGTCACACAGTGAAATTGATAGTGCCAAAAATACTTTTAATATCCCCGTATAACATTTCAGATATGTGTTTTTTTCACATTGGCGCGGCCAAGCTTTGTTGATAGAGCCACCTTGCAGATTAAAATTTGAATCAGCCAATTTTGTTTTTGATTTGAGGGATTTAGAGAATAGCTGTGTTTTTCCCCTTTTTTAATAAGGACTTTCCAAAACCCCCCATACCTTTAAAATTTTTATATTTCTGAAATGGAGCGAATTCAGGGGGTAAGGAGAAAAAAGGGGGGAAAGGAAGGGAGGTAGAGGACGAGGAAGGGCCCTTCCAGTGGGGGCGAAAACAGCTGCCGGGGGATCGTAGTTGCGGACCGTCAGGCCTGTATCGGGGTCGGGCCCTGTAATTAGTAAACAAACACGTCGCCAATCGCCCTTCGTTTAAAAACCTGACCCCAGCAGTCTTCCCTCCTCGCCTCCCAGTAGGCCACAAATGTGTCTCAGCATCATCGACCCTCCAACATGAAGCACCCAAAAATTAACTGGTACCCCCCACTGGGAAAATTTATTTTCTAAAGACCTCTTTGTGACAAAATGCGGTTGGGGCAGAAGGATGTTAAAAGATCAAAGGCCAAAGAGGATGATTTTCTTGCTTGAGCCCATTTACATGCCATCAGAGGAGGAAAAGGGAAAACCCGGTAAATGGCAAAACCCCGGGGGGTCGGAAACCCCTTGCAGTCCCTCTTGCTTTTAGCCCCAAACCCCTGGATGCAGAAGCCAGGACGACGAAGTACCTGTGTTGATGATTGTGACGACATTGCGGATCCAACGGGTCTTTTCAGAGAATTTGTTTGCGGCGCTTCACACTGGACAGGAAAAAACGATGGGAAGTGTCAGTAGGGGGTTCCCCCTAAAAAAGGGAGGGGGCGGCGCAGAAGTCCGCTATATGATTCCCGCACGGTCAGCGCAAACCCCGCTCCTCGCTTATCGCGTCAAAAAGGCCGGCCCCTCTCAAGCCTGGGCCTTTTTGAGCAACCTTGATTCACCCGCAAGTCAT
Source organism: Phyllomedusa bahiana (assembly GCA_025379985.1). Taxonomy (NCBI): domain Eukaryota; kingdom Metazoa; phylum Chordata; class Amphibia; order Anura; family Hylidae; genus Phyllomedusa; species Phyllomedusa bahiana. Next base: position 2,054 of record JAODAL010037158.1, on the reverse strand, counting down.
ATGCCCCCTTTTGCGAACGCATAAGTAGAGGCAAAAAACCTTGGGTGGTTAACCACCACCAACATGTTATCACAAGCGAATGCATGGTTTAAATGGAGGCAAACTTGGCCAAAAAAGGGCCCAAACCCAAAGCGGCCTCCAACCAGTACACCCCCTTCCCCCCTCCCCCCCACCACCACCAAAGGGTTTCCTCAATGCCAGTCTCTCAGAGTCATGTCAGGGGAAAAAGCCCCCCTTCAGCCCCCCACCTTTGCCGAGTACCACCCGCAGCACCAGAGACCCCTCCTACCCTTCTCCCCCCGAGTTTGAACCCGCCGTACAGGGCCAGCTAGCAGCCCGCCTTCTGTCTTCCAGGTTGGGAGCAGAAGAAACACTTTAAACCAAACCACCAAAAACCAAAAAACCCGGATGTCGGCATTGCCGGTTTTGGCCTTGGAAATTTGCCTTTTCCCGTTGGGGACAAGATGGGTTCCGCCCCGTCTGGGCCCCCCTGCCCCCCAAAAACAGATTCCGGAGGGCATTTTTTGCCAGAAAAGCCGTCCCCCCCCTGGCCAGCCAGTGTCATCTAAAATTTCAAGGGTTGTCTGCATCTGGGGGCCGGAAAATCCATTCCCCACCGACATGGACAGTAAGCAGGGCCAAGGCCAATTTTCTCTGGGACAGCACTGGGGAGCTGGGGGGGGAGTTCTGGGGGGACGGGGGTCTAGGCTGGGCGCCGCTTTTCAAAACCCGGGGGATGGTGCGGGTTTTTCCCCCCAAGGCCCTCTGGGGGCATCAGGCCGAGAAACCCGGGCCGTGTTAAAATTAATCTGTCTTGGAGCCCGTCCCACAAGGCAGGAGTTTGGAGGCTCTCCGAAAGACCAGCGTGGCTGGGTGAAAAGAATTTGTGCCAGGAAAGGTGGGGTGGAAAACGGGGAAATCTGCTGGCCGCCTTGATCGGTAGGCTGGAGCCATCCCTTCCCTGGAATGTCATAAAACCTTGTCGTCCAAAAAATTTCAAGAGTAGGGCCCGGGACTTCCCTGGGGAAGCCAAGTTAATTTGCCTTCCCCCGTCGCATGTTGTTTGTTTTTCGGAAATGTTGGACATCTGAAACAACAGGTCCGCACGACGGAGGAGGAGACGGACACAGATGCGGCAGGAGCCTTTCTCTCGTGTCCACAAAGGCCCCAAGTTTCTCAATTTTTTCGGTCTTCATTAGGGAGTGGTTCGGGGTCCAGGGCTAGTGCAAAGGGAGCGCATCAGCTTCAGGGTGCATCATCTAGGAATCAGGGCTGTGTTTAAGTGTGCCGGGGGGGGGAGGGGAAGGGAGGAGGAGGTATTCCTGAACCGACTTACCCAGTCCTGCCCTTGGGGAAAAAGGTTGGCGGAATTTGAGGCGGGGAGGAAGTGAGGAAGATCAGTTTGCTTGCCCCTCGCCCGAGGCTTGGGAAACAAGGTCCATCCTCACTGGTTTCTTGGGTGCTCCATTTCCTCCAACATGATCCCCGCATTAAACCATCAAAATGAAAACAGTTACTGGGTGGCCCCCCTCCGGATCCCCCGGGACAAAAAAAAACCCCGCATTTTTTCCACCCCCCAAAAGAGAGTAAAAAGCAGGAAAAAGGAGACCCTTTCGATTGATCAACTGGAGACATTGTTGGTTTTCAGTTTTTCAAATGTAGGGGGGAAAAAACAGCAGGACAGCGTAGAGTGCCAAAAGCCGTAGGGGCCCAGCGCAAGGGGGAGGCAAGGGGTTTGGCCAAAACCCCCTAATGGGGTGGACCAGCTTAAGTATGGTGCAACTATCTGCGTCTCAAACCGATGTTTTTTGGGTTGTTCCGGACCCAATAGAATTTGGGTATCCCAAAAAGGGGCGAATGCCCGAGCTCGCTCGCCAGCCTAGGGTTTTCCTGGCCAGCAGCAGCGTATATCTGAGGGACCTTCGCACAGTGGGGGTCATTAAGACAAAACCGGCCCCCAGATAAAGGGATCGTTTGATTTAAAAAAACAGGCATTTGGGTCTTTATGATGTTGTGGCCCCCAATTTCCCAGGGTCACCCGATTGTTGGGTCTA
>JAODAL010037157.1:0-40773 GCA_025379985.1 Phyllomedusa bahiana | reverse complement strand
CTAGTTCTAGAGCATTTACTCATTAATTCCCAGCACTTTTTATATTTTTTCCTAGTGCACAAGGGCCAGAGACCCTCTTGGGTTTCGGGTATCTCCCACCCATTGACTTTTAAGGTAGCTTTTGTAGTTTTTTGGGTAATTTATGCCCCTTTTTTCGTGGTTTTGTTTTTTGTGTGTGGGGGACTCGGGGAAAGGGGGACCCTTCCCGGGGCTTGCGACTTGCTCTGTAGAATTTTTTTCCTGGTGATTTCTGTGGTTTTGCTTTTACATTCAGTAAAATAAACAGTGTTTTGAAATGCAACATACAAGTAATTTTTCCTGCTGTTTTCTGGAGCACAATTTATATTCAAAGGGTAATTAAGCGTGTTTGTGCTTTTAAATTCAAAAAAATTTACACAGGTTTTAAAACCCCAAAACGAGTAATTTTTCCTGCTGATTTGGAGCGCTTTTTATATTAAGGGGAAATTTAACGTATTTTGCTTTATGTTCAGAAAAAAAAAGGGTGTTTTAAACACCACATATCATAAATTTTTCTGTGATTTCGGGATTGTAATTTTATTAAAGGGAAAAATAAGTGTTTTTGGCTTTAAATTCAGTAAAATCCGTGTTTTTAACTCCACTAAAAGTAAATTTTTCCTGTGTTTTCGGGAGTGTTTTATTTCATGGGGAAATTACGTGTTGGTGCTTTATATTCATTAAAATAAACGTGTTTTTTTAAAATAACAAAAAGTAATTTTTCCCTGCTTTTCTGGAGCACAATTTTATATTCAAGGGTAATTAAGCGTGTTTGTGCTTTTAAATTCAGCAAAATACACAGTGTTATTAAACACCACATACGAGAAAAATTTTTTCGTGATTTCTGGAGCGAAATTTTATTTTCAAGGGTAAAAACGTGTTTGTGTTTTTAAAATAAGTAAAACTTATGGGTTTTTAAACCCACATCGAGAAATTTTTTCCCTGGTTTTTTCGGGGAGCGAAATTTTATTTAAAGGGGTAAAAAAGCTTTTTGGGTGTTTTATAAGTAAACAATGGGTTTTTAAACCCACATTGGAAATTTTTTCCCTGCTGATTTTATTCGATGGGTAAGTAAGCGTGTTTGTGCTTATATATTCATTAAAATAAACAGTGTTTTTAAAAGTAACATACAAGTAATTTTTCCTGCTTATGTTTTGGAGCACAATTTATATTCAAGGGGTAATTGAGCGTGTTTGTGCTTTTAAATTCAGCAAAATACAGTGTTTTAAACGCCAATACGGTTTTTTTCCGGTGATTTCTGGAGCGAAATTTTTATATTAAAGGGTTAATTAAGCAGGGTTTTGCTTTTACATAAAAAAAAAACTACAAAGCTACACTTCAGCTCAATGGCTGGGAATCCCTTTAAAACCCTTAGCGGTCGTCCTTTTTGGGCCCCTTGTGCTAAAAGGGGAAAAAAGATATAACAGGTCCCATAATTAATGAGAAAATGCTTGGTACTTAGTTCACTTCAGTATGCAAAAAGCCGCTTTGGTCAACGTATAAATGGCGTTTTCCCCTTTGTATCGTTATTATATGCAATTTTCATGGGTATTGTTGTTTGTGTAATTTTCCCCTAGTGTTATAGGGGTTTTTGCTGTGGTGTGAACTAGTATTAAGCATTTACCTTTAAAATTACCGGCACCTGTTTATATTTTTTCCCTATGTCCAAGGGCCAAGACGCCTGCTAATGGATTCGTGTATCTCCCCGCCCTTGAGCTCAAGTGTTCTTTTTATATTTTTGGGTTTTTTGTCCCTTTTTTCTGTGGTTTTGTTTTTTGATAGTGTAGGGACTCGCAAGAAATGAGGAGCCTTGCCGGGGCTTGCGTACTGTAGCTACTGTATCAATTTTTCCTGGTGATTATTGTGGTTTTGTTTTTACATTCAGTAAAATAAACAGTGTTTTGAAATGCCACATACGAGTACATTTTTCCTGGTGATTTCTGGAGCGCAATTTATATTCAAGTGGTAATTAAGCATGTTTGTGCTTTTAAATTCAGTAAAAAAACACGGTTTTTAAACGCCACTACGATTAAAATTTGTCCTGCTGATTTTTGAAGCGCAATTTTTTTCAAGGGGTAATTAAGCGTGTTTGTGTTTTATATTCAGTAAAATACACGGTGTTTTTAAACGCACATACGATTAAATTTGTCCTGCTGATTTCTGAAGTGACAGATTAATAGTCAAGGGGTAATTAACGCGTGTGTTGTGCTTTATATCAGTAAAGTAATCGTGTTTTTAAACGTCACATACTTAGTAATTTTTCACTGCTGATTTCTGGAATGCACATTTATATTCAAGGGGTTAATTAAGCTATGTTTGGGCTTTTATATTCAGATATAATACACGGTGTTATAAACGCCACATACATGTACATTTTGTCGGCAGATTTATGGAGCGGCTATTTATTTTCAAGGGGTAATTTAAGCGTGTTGTGCTTTTAAATTCAGTAAAATATACAGTGTTTTTAAAACTCCACATACGGTAATTTTTTCTCTGCTGATTTCTGGAGCGCAATTGTATTCAAGGGGCAATTAAGCTGTGTTTTGTGCTTTTATATTTCAGTATTAATAACAGTGTTTTTAAACGCCACTTTCGAGTAATTTTTCCTGCGATGATTGTTTTCGGGGTAATGAAGCGTGTTTGTGCTTTTATATTCAGTAAAATACACAGTGTTATTAAACACCACATACGAGTAAATTTTTCCTGCTGATTTCTGGAGCGCAATTTATATTCAAGGGGTAAGTAAGCGTGTTTGTGCTTTATATTAAGTAAAATACACAAAACACAGTGTTATTAAACACACATACGAAGTAAATTTTTCTTGCTGATTTCTGGAGTCGCATTTATATTTCCAAGGGGTAATAAGCGTGTATTTGTGCTTAATATATTCAGTTAAAATAAAACGGTGTTTTTAAAAGTAACATACGAGGTAATTTTTCCTGCGATTCTGGGAGCACAATTTCTATTCAAGGTGGTAATTAAGTGTGTTTGTGCTTTTATAGTCAGTAAAATTTAACGGTTGTTTTTAAACGCCACATACGAGTAATTTTTCCTGCTGATTGTATTCGAGAGGTAATTAAGCGTGTTTGTGCTTTTATATTCAGTAAAATACACAGTGTTTTTAAATTCCATATACAAGTAAATTTTTCCTGATGATTTCTGGAACGCAATTTATATTTTCAAGGGGTAATTAAGCGTGTTTGTGCTTATATATCAGTTTAAAATAAACGGTGTTTTTAAAAGTAACATATGAGTAATTTTTCCTGGTGATTTCTGGAGCGCAATTTATATTCAAGGGTTAATTAAGCTTGTTTGTGCTTTTATATTCAGTAAAATAAACGGTGTTTTTAAATGCCACATATGAGTAATTTTTCATGGTGATTTCTGGAGCACAATTTATATTCAAGGGTTAATTAAGCATGTTTGTGTTTTTAAATTCAGTAAAATACACAGTGTTTTTAACTCCACATACAAGTTAAATTTTTCTGCTGATTTCTGGAGCACAATTTATATTCAAGGGGTAATTAAGCTTTTTTGTGCTTTTATATTCAGTAAAATAAATGGTGTTTTTAAAATCCACATACAAGTAAATTTTTCCTGATTATTTCTGGAGCGCAATTTATATTCAAGGGTTAATTAAGCGTGTTTGTGCTTTTAAATTCAGTAAAATACACAGTGTTTTGAAATGCCACATACGAGTAATTCTTCCTGCTGATTTCTGGAGCACCAATTTATATTCAAGGGTAATTAAGCGTGTTTGTGCTTTTTTTTTCAGTAAAATACACAGTGTTTTTATAAACATCCACATACGAGTACATTTTTCCTGGTGATTTCTGGAGCGCAATTTATATTCAAGGGGTAATTAAGCGTGTTTGTGCTTTTAGATTCAGCAAAATACACAGTGTTTTTAAAAGTCACATACGAGTACATTTTTCCTGCTGATTTCTGGAGCGCAATTTATATTCAAAGGGTAATTAAGCGTGTTTGTGCTTTATATTCAGTAAAAACAATGGCTGGTTTTAAAGCCACATACAATTAATTTTTCTGGTGATTTCTGGAGGCGCAATTTTATTCAAAGGGGTAATTAAGCGTGTTTTGTGCTTTTAAAATTAAGTAAAATAAATGGTGTTTTGAAATGCCACATACGAGTAATTCTTCCTGCTGATTGTATTCGAGGGGTAATTAAGCGTGTTTGTGCTTTTATATTCAGTAAAATACACAATGTTTTTAAACTCCACATACAAGTAAATTTTTCCTGATGATTTCTGGAGCGAAATTTATATTCATGGGGTAATAAACCTCTTACCGCCGGAGCCAGTTTTGGCCTCTCTGACAGAGCCCCATTTTTGAAATCTGTTCCATGTGTCCCTTTATGTGAGATTAACTTTTTGACAATTTTAACGTATCCATGTGATTCAGAGATTGTTTTCTCGTGACACATTGTGTTTTAAGATAGTAAGAAATTTTGTCCAAAAATGATTGTTTATTTGTGAAATATCAAATTTATCATGAAAAATGTGAAAATTTACCAATTTCATACTTCAAAAATTATCTGTATGTAGACAATTGTTACTCCATTCAAAATAGTTGTATAACTAGCATCTACCATATGTCTGCTGTAGTTTGGCATCATTTTTTAAAATTTTTTTTTTTACGACATTAGAGGGCTTAGAAATTTAGTAGTAATTTTCAAGAAAATTTTCAATATACATATTTTAAGGGACCAGTCCAGTTCAAACATGACTTTGATTGACCTGTATGTTAGGATACCCCATAATTGACCTCATCTACGAAACTACACCCCTTTAAAGTATTCAAACGCATTTAGGAAGTTTATTAACCCATTAGGTGTTTCACAGGAATTAAAGCAAAGTGATAGTGGAAATTTCTAAATTTCACTTTCTTTTTTATTGCAAGATTTTTTCAATTTTTATGCATTCTTGACAAGAATACGGTAAATGTGAATTAGAAATGCAAATTAATATTGATTCCCACATTCTGCCATTTTTCAGATATTTCCCATTTGTGGCCTAGTGCAATTATTTGGCTCAACCCACAAGCCCCAGAATAGGAGAGAGCACCTACTGGACTCTGGGGCCTCATTTTCATTACAATTTTATTTATTAGGCCTTTTCAGGTTTGCGGACACCTAAGGTTCCAAACTTAATAAAAATACCCCTAAAAAAGACCCCATATTGGAAACTACACCTCTTTCGGAATATATCAGGTGTAGTGAGTATATCGACCCCACAGGCGTTTCACAAATTTTTTAGCGTTCCGGCTATGAAAATTAAAAAAGAATATATATTTTTTAAAATAATTCTGATTTTTTAGCTGAAAATGTTTTAATTTTTTACAAGGAATCTTGGAAATAAAGCCCCAAAATTGTGTTATGCATTTATTCCAAGTTCGGCAATACAATACCTACATGTGGGTGTAAACGCTGTTTGGGGCACATGGCAGGGGGTACATGGGAGGGAGCGCTATTTGGCTTGTGGGCGCAAGTTATTGGTGGGGCCATGTCGCATCTGCGAGTGCCCAATGTACTAGAACAGGTGAAACCGTACAGTAGTTTGACCCATTTTGGAGTTCAGACACCCCTAAGGGATCTCATCTTAGGGTGTATTTTGCATTTTGGGCGCACAGGTGTTTCGTATTTTTTTTTTAGCATTGGGCCATGGAAATGGGGGGGAAATGCAGTTCCGCCATTGTTTTTGGGTTTCATTTTTACAGTATTCGCCATACGGGATAACTTTACTATGGCGGTTGGTACAATTACAATGATATAAATTTTATATAGTTTTTTATGTTTTATTACTTTTACACTATATAAGCGAGTTTTATAAAAATTTGTGTTTTTATGTTGTCCTAGTCTGTTAGCCATAGATTTCTTAATTTTTTGCATATGGAGCTGCTTGTGGGCTTGTTTTTTATGAGATGAGTTGATGTTTTTATTGGTACCATTACGGGGGAAAAAAAAACACAGACATAAATCTTATTTTACCTATTTGGGTTAAATTTGTAGCAGAATTCACAGTGAAGAAAAAAACCCAATTAAAAAAAATAAACTTTTACTTGAATTACATTCTAAAGAGTGCCCTTCCAAAATGGAGGGACCCACGGCAAAAACACAAAGTTTGTTCTCCTAGAGAGGGAAGAGATGCTAGTTCCTCAAATCTAGATATCCAATAAAGTCATACTGACCCAAGGGGTGAAAATCGCCCCCTTCGGCGGGAGTAGTCTCCCCAACAGGTAGCGGCCCTACCTATTGAGAGCGCACCCTAGGGTCAGGACACCCCATTGAAGCAATTCTAAAAGGATATCAGCAAGACTCCCATATGTGCTATAGACACTCTAGGAGAGACAATTCTATCCACATAAAATCATTCTTTTAGTCAAAGCACAAAAAAAACCAAAAAAAAAAACGTTCGGTTGTGTCATTACTTCAACACCCGTGTGATTTGTTCAAGCCCCGACGCGTTTCCCCAAAAACGATCATTTTGGGTTCATCAGGGGTAACAAAAGAACATTTAGCCACAAGACTAAAAATCACAGCATACATAAACTAATGGATAAAAATACTTAGCAATGATATCCTTAATGGTGGTAATGTCGTAAAGATATCCAATAAGATACAGATTCTGATGTGCTGATGGCTCAGTGTGGACGATACTGCCATGAAAACCATGCCCCCCATAAAAACGGAGGCATGAAGTATCGCCACCTGAGGATCATTATCAGATAATCAAAGATAAAAAATAGAGGTGTTGGTGGACAATCCTGTCCCTATAAGCCAACACTGGCACAATCACCAAAGTGAACCTTCATACCTTTAGGATATTATATAGATATAGAAAATACGGGGTTTAAAACACCTTTGTCCCTAAACAATAGATATACGGCTATGCTCAATATATAATTATAAAGATAGGATATTATATAGATTATAGAAAGTACGGTTCAATCACCTTTTTCATAAAAAATAGATATAGGGCATACCCAGTACATAATTATAGAGATATACCGTAAATAAATCATTAATAGTGTTTTTAACAATATACTCAGTATTTCAAGTTACAGTCAAAAAACCCTTTTGAGCTTCAATTACCCTTTTTTTTGTTTTAAGGTTCACTTAGAAAGCCACCCCCAAAAAAAACTCACAACTAAATGTAATTTTACCTTTTTGGGGTTAAATTTGTGAAAATTCAGAGTGAAGAAAAAAACCCAACTAAAAAAAAACTTTTATTGATTACATTAAAAGAGTGCCCTTCCAAATGGAGGCCCCCACAGCAAAAAACCCCAAAAATTTTTTTCCCTAAAGGGGAGAGGCTATTTCCCTCTAAATCTAATACAAAAAAGAGAAATGCCCCCCAAAGGGTGAAAATCGCCCCCCTTCGGCGGAGTATTCGCCCCAACAAAGCGGCCCCCCACCTTTGAGGGGCCCCCCCAGGTCAGACCCCCCATTGAACAATTTCCCTAAAAGGATATCGCAAGTCCCTATGTGCTATAGCATCTAGGAGAGAAAATTTCTATCCACATAAAATTTTCTTTTAGTCAAAAGAAAAAAAAAAAAAAAAAAAAAAAAAACAAACAAAACGTTTTTTGTGCTTTTGATAAAAACCCCGTGTGATTTTTTCAAAAAACCCGAGCGTTTCCCCCAAAAACATAATTGGGGTTCTGGGGTAACAAAAGAACATTTCCCCAAAAGAAAAAATCACGCATACTTAAACTAAGGGATAAAAATACTTAGCAATGATATCCTTAATGGTGATAATGCCGTCAAAAAAATAAAATTAAGAAAAGGGTTCATGATGGTTGTCCTCGTGTGGACAATACTGCCATGCAACCAGTCCCCATAGATTTAGATTTAGGGGAACCCAAATTTTACCTTTTAGGGGGGGGCATGTGTGTTTTTGATCACTTTTCTTTAAAGGTTTTTGTGGGGCTTTTTGTACAAAATACAGAATCCTGGAAATTTTTTTTTTATTTTTTTTTTTTACAGGGGTACTTGGGTAAAAATGACTGTTTTTTGTCAGCAGGTTGTACTTTTAAGCGATACCAATTTATATTTTTTTTTTAAATGTTTTTTTGTTTTTTCACAAAAAAAACACTTTTATTTAAAAAAGGAAAAAACAGTTTTTGCATCCCCGCAGTCTGAGGCCATAACTTTTTTTTTTCTTTTTTATGGAGCTGTTAGGGATTTTTTTTGCGGGATGAGTTGACATTTTTATTGGTAACTTTTTTGGGGGGAAAAGATTTATGATCGCTTTTAAATGTTTTTTTTTGGGGCAGGGTAAAGAAAATACTACAACCCAAAGTGTTTTTTATTTTTTTTTTTAATGCGTTAAACGTCAGTATCCTGAAAAGTTAAATTTTACTCTGGGGTTGGACGATTACGGTGATACCCAATTTTTAGTTTTTTTTTTTGAAAAACAATTGTTTTGAAAAAAAATTTTTTATTGTGTAAAACAATATTTATGCATCGCTATCCTAATAGCCGAACTTTTTAATTTTTCCCTATACGAGCTGTGTAAGGCTTTTTTTTCGGGATGAAAATGAATTTTAATTGCTCATGTTTATGTTGATATGGTTTTTGATGACTTTTTACTCCTTTTATGTGCTCAGGTGAACAAAATCGCAAATTTTGTGACTGTTTTTTTTTTGGTTTTTTTTACGGCTTCACTGAGGGTTAATTAACATGACAATTTCTAGGGTGGGTCGCTACGAGCGGGGATACCCAAATATGGGGACTTTTATTTTTTTTGATCTTTTTTGGGCGATTGGGTTTGTAAAGGGGGGAAAAAAAGGGGGATGTACGTGTTTTTATTTTTTTTTTTGTGTTTTTGTTTTTGTTTTTTCACTTTTTTTACTTTTTAACTTTTTACACTTTTCCCCAGGGGGGAATTGCATGAACGACGTCAGATCGTTCATGAAAGGAGATCAGCATACAGCTTTAGCTGTATGTGGTCTCCATGGCAACTGTCAGTCATGCTGCCCACAATGCTTGTGGGGATCGTGACGTCACCCAAAACCCAGATCTGTATTCAGCATCCGGGCTGGTGGTAGGAGATCAGTAGCGGGGGCCCCAGCCCATTACTGCGCGGTCTCGGGGGGCAGGAGCTCATCCGCCGCCCGCAGCCGGAGTCGCGACATCGGGGGTTAAAAGTGGGGGAGGGCAGACCCCGCGGTAATATACGCTGGTTTCCTCCCCGAATTTTGCGTCCCCTTTGAGACGCAAAAAGTCGGTAAGGGGTTTAAGGGGTTTGTTTAATATTCATAAAATAAACGGTGTTTTTAAAAGTAACATACAAATTATTTTTCCTGCTGATTTCGGGCCCCAATTTAATTTAAGGGCTAATTAATGTGTTTTTGTTTTTATATTTATTAAATACAGGTGTTTTAAATGCCCCCAAAACTAGTAAATTTTTTCCCCTGATTTTTGGGCGCAATTTATTTCAAGGGGTAAAAAAAGCGTGTTTTTGCTTTTTATTCGTAAAACAATGGTTTTTTAAAGCCCCAATTCGAGTAATTTTTCCTGGTGATTTCTGGAGCGCAATTTTATTCAAGGGGTAAATAAGCGTGTTTGTGCTTTATATTAAGTAAAACATATGGTGTTTTTAAATGCCACATATGAGTAATTTTTCCTGCTGATTTTATTCGATGGGTAATTAAGCGTGTTTGTGCTTTTATATTCAGTAAAATAAACAGTGTTTTTAAACTCCACATACGAGTCAATTTTTCCTGCTGATTTCTGGAGCGTAATTTATATTCAAAGGTTAATTAAGCATGTTTCTGCTTTTATTTTCAGTAAAATACACAGTGTTTTTAAAAGTAACATACGAGTAAATTTTTCCTGCTGATTTCTGGAGCGCAATTTATACTCAAGGGTTAATTAAGCCTGTTGGTGCTTTTATATTCAGTAAAATACACAGTGTTTTTAAAAGTAACATACGAGTAAATTTTTCCTGCTGATTTCTGGAGCGCAATTTATTTTCAAGGGTTAATTAAGCATGTTTGTGCTTTTATTTTCAGTAAAATACACAGTGTTTTTAAAAGTAACATACGAGTAAATTTTTCCTGCTGATTTCTGGAGCGCAAATTATATTCAAGGGGTAATTAAGCGTGTTTGTGCTTTTATATTAAGTAAAATAAATGGTGTTTTTAAACACCACATATGAGTAAATTTTTCCTGGTAATTTCTGGAGCGCAATTTATATTCAATGGGTAATTAAGCGTGTTTGTACTTTCATATTCAGTAAAATACACGGTGTTTTTAAACGCCACATACGAGTAATTTTTCCTGCTGATGGTATTTGAGGGTTAATTAAAGGGGTCCTTCAGTAACAATCAGCCGCGGCAGCACCTTCCCTGATCAGTACAGTGAGAGCAGTATGAGCTCCCAGCGTCGCGCCCGGACTTATATAGTGCGGTGACGTCACAGAATCCCGCCGGTCTCTGATTGGCTTCATCTCTGCACATGTCATGCAGTCTATGCCCTTCTTCCTCCCAGAGTTCTTTGCCCCATGTAACGCCATGTGCTCGCAGCCATTTTATCAATGAAAAGCACACTTCGTTCACCCGAAGTACCCCAAACTTCGACTTCGTTCAGAACCAAAGTTTTCCGAAATTCTAAACGAATTCCACTTCGTTAGAATCAATTCGCCCATCTCTAACAATGTGTCACGAGAAAACAATCTCTGAATCACATGGATAGGTTAAAGTGTCAAAAAGTTATTCTCACATAAAGTGACACATGACAGATGTCAAAAACTGGGCTCTGTCAGAGAGGCCAAAACTGGCTCTGGCGGTAAGGGGTTAATTAAAGTGGTTTTGCCACGATGTAATGTTGACGTGGGATCCTCCAAAATTGGTATTTAATCACTTTTCTAAATATATGTGATTACAAAAATTGCAGCCTGAGAGAGCTACAGGCTGCCTTACCTGCCCTTAGTTACTTCAAAGCTTCTATTAGACACGACCTGATAAGAGCTGCTGGCCGGGCTTGCCCAGAGAAAGCTTCTTATCTGATGAGACTGAGCTGCAGAAGCTTTCAAGGCACCGGGTAGAAATATGTTGTTTTTTTATACAGAATCCACTAGCTGTAGTGTGATTATCTGAGTAGATCCCTGCTTTATCTGATGACAGAGAACATGAAGAAGCTTTCAAGCTGCTGTGAAGAAAAGGTGTTGTCTTTTGTATACAGAATCCACAAGTTGTAGTTTGATTATTTGAGTGAGCATTTCACATGATCCCTTATGCAGTTCTGTGCTCTGGCTGTGTCTCTCTCTCAGCTCTGTGGCTTGTTTACATTAGCTTCTTAGAAGATAAGGCACGTCCTGGCAAAACCCCTTTAAGCATGTTTGTGCTTTTTAAAAGTAACAACGAATTATTTTTCCTGCTGAGTTCTGGAGCACAATTTATATTCAAGGGGTAATTAAGCGTGTTTGTGCTTTCAAATTTAGCAAAATACACAGTTTTTTTTAATTGCCACATACGAGTAATTTTTCCTGCTGATTTCTGGAGCGCAATTTATACTCAAGGGTTAATTAAGCGTGTTTGTGCTTTTATATTCAGTAAAATACACAGTGTTTTTAAAAGTAAGATACGATTAAATTTTTCCTGCTGATTTCTGGAGCGCAATTTATACTCAAGGGTTAATTAAGCGTGTTTGTGCTTTTATATTCAGTAAAATACACAGTGTTTTTAAAAGTAAGATACGAGTAAATTTTTCCTGCTGATTTCTGGAGCGCAATTTATATTCAAGGGGTAATTAAGCGTGTTTGTGCTTATATATTCAGTAAAATAAACGGTGTTTTTAAAAGTAACATACAAGTAATTTTTCCTGCTGATTTCTGGAGCGCAATTTATATTCAAGGGTTAATTAAGCGTGTTTGTGCTTTTATATTAAGTAAAATAAACAGTGTTTTTAAACGCCACATATGAGTAAATTTTTCCTAGTAATTTCTGGAGCGCAATTTATATTCAAGGGGCAATTAAGCGTTTTTGTACTTTTATATTCAGTAAAATACACGGTGTTTTTAAACGCCACATACAAGTAATTTTTCCTGCTGATGGTATTCGAGGGTTAACCCCTTACCTTCATTTGTCGTGCTCATACGGCAATATCGGGTAGGGGTTCCCGCAAATTGCCATATGAGTACGTCAAGGCGATCTTGCGCGCTCACAGGCGGAGCCCGCAAGATCGCGGCATGGAACCAGCGGTATATTACCGCTGACATCATGCCGCATCCCCCACGGCCGGAGTGAGCTCCGGCCGTGGGGGATTATCCCCTCGATGTCGCAACATCGTGGTCGCGACATCGCAGTTGTGGGCGGCAGGAGTGAGCTCCTGCTGCCCGTGGTCACGGTGCAGTAATGGAGCTGAGCGCCGGTACTGGTCTCCTACCAGACAGCCCGGATGCTGAATGACAGCATCCGGGTTGTCTGGTGACGTCACGATGCCCAAAATGCATTGTGGGCAGCGTGACAGACAGTTGCCATGGAGACCAGCATACAGCTATAAGCTGTCGTTCATGCAATTCCCCCCTGGGGAAAAGTGTAAAAAGTGTGAAAAAGTAAAAAAAAAGTGTAAAAAAGTAAAACACAAACACAAAAAATAAAATAAAAACACGTACATCGCCCTTTTCCCCTTTACAAACGCCAATCGCCCCCAAAAAGATCAAAAATAAATAAAGTACCCATATTTGGTATCACCGCGTGCGTAACGACCCACCCTATAAATCTGTCATGTTAATTAACCCGTACGGTGAACGCCGTAAAACCCCCCCCAAAAAAACAGTCACAGAATTGCGATTTTTGTTCATCCTGCAGCACATAAAATGGAGTAAAAAGTCATCAAAAACTCATATCAACATCAAAGTGATGCCAATTAAAACGTCAGTACATCCCGCAAAAAAAAAAAAGTCCTTACACAGCTCTGTATACGGAAAAATTAAAAAGTTCTGGCTATTAGAAGATAGCGATGCATAAATATTGTTTTACACAATAAAACACTTTTTTTCAAAAAAATTGTGCTTTCAAATAAAAAAACTACATAAATTGGGTATCACCGTAATCGTCTCAACCCACAGAGTAAAATTAACTTGTCATGGATACTGCACGGTGAACGCTATTAAAAATAAAAATAAAAAACACTGCTAGGATTGCAGTATTTTGTTCACCCTGCCTTCCAAAAAACGGATTTAAAAGCGATCATAAAGTCTTGTCCTCTCAAAAATGTAACCAATAAAAATGTCAACTCATCCCGCAAAAAAAAAGTCCCTATACAGCTCCATAAACAGAAAAATAAAAAAAGTTATGGCTCTCAGACTGCGGTGATGCAAAAACGTGTTTTCCTTTTCAAATAAAAGTGTTTTTATTGTGTAAAAGCAGTAAAACATTAAAAAAATATACAAATGTGGTATTGCTGTAATCGTATCAACCTGCTGAGTAAAACTAGCATGTCATTTATACCGCACAGTGACCGCTGTAAAAAATAAAAATAAAAAACACTACCAGGATTTCTGTATTTTGTACAAAATGCCTCACAAAAACCTTAATGAAAAGTGATCAAAGCATCACATGCCCCCCATAATGGTACCAATAAAAACATCAACTTATCTTGTAAAAAAAAAGCCCACAAGCAGCTCTATATGCAAAAAATTAAGAAAGCTATGGCTGTCAGAATAGGACAACATAAAAACGCAACTTTTTATAGAACTCGCTTCTATTGTGTAAAATTAATAAAACATAAAAAACTATATAAAATTTATATCATTGTAATTGTACCGACCAGCATAGTAAAGTTATTACGTCATTTATCCCGTATGGCGAATACTGTAAAAATGAAGCCCAAAAACAATGGCGGAACTGCGTTTCCCCCCTCCATTTCCATGGCCCAATGCTAAAAAAAAAACTACGGAACACCTGTGCACCCAAAATGCAAAATACACCCTTAGATGAGATCCCTGAGGGGTGTTGAATCCAAAATGGGGAAACTTCTGGAAGGTTTCACCTGTTCTAGTACTTTGGGGGCTTTGCAGATGCGACATGGCCCCACCAATATCTGTGCGCCAAAAGCCAAATAGCGCTCCCTCCCTTGTACCCCCTGCCATGCGCCCAAACAGCAGTTTACACCCACATGTAGGGTATTGCCGAACTTGGAAGAAATTGCGTAACACAATTTTGGGGCTTTTTTCCAAGATTCCTTGTAAAAATTAAACATTTTCAGCTAAAATTGCAGATTATTGTAAAAAATATATATTTTTTTATTTTCAGAGCCGAACGCTAAAAAAATTTGTGAAACGCCTGTGGGGTCGATATACTCACTGCACCCCTGGATATATTCCTTAAGGGGTGTAGTTTCCAATATGGGGTCTTTTTAGGGGTATTTATTGAGTTTTGGAACCTTAGGGTGTCCGCAAACTTGAAATCGTAATGAAAATTACACCCCAGAGTCCGGTAGGTGCTCCTCCTATTCTGGGGCTTGTGGTTGAGCCAAATAATGCACTAGGGCCACATATGGGATATCTCTGAAAACGGCAGAATCTGGGGAATCAATATTAAGTTGCATTTACCTGATCACATTTACCGTATTCTTGTCAATAATGTATAAAAATTGAAAATCTGCAAAAAAGTGAAATTTTGAAATTTCACTTCCACTTTGCTTTAATTCCTGTGAAACACCTAATGGGTTAATAAACTTCCTAAATGCGGTTTTGAATACTTTAAGGGGTGTAGTTTCTTAGATGAGGTCATTTATGGGGGTATCTAACATACAGGTCAATCAAAGTCACGTTAGAACTGGACTGGTCCCTAAAAATTGTATATTGCAAATTTTCTTGAAAATTTGAAAATTACTACTAAATTTATAAGCCCCCTAATGTCGTAAAAAGGCATTTAAAAAAATGATGCCAAACTACAGCAGACATATGGTAGATGCTAGTTATAAGCTATTTTGAGTGGAATAACCACCTGTCTTACATTCAGAAATTTTTGACATTTGAAATTGGTACATTTTTCACATTTTTCACGATAATTTGATATTTTTCACAAATAAACAATAATTTTTTGGACCAAAATTTCTTACTATCTTAAAGCACAATGTGTAGAGATGGGCGAATTTCGCGAAATTCGTTGCGTTCACTTCGCCGAATTTCTCGGCAAAAAAATAACTTCGTTCCGAATTACTTTGGGACGAATCACGTTAAAAAACAGCTATTTCCAGGCTGCACAGAGCCTACAGGGTGCTGTAGAACGTTGTGCCATGCTTAAATATGCAGAGGGACCTTGGTTTGGTCTTCATACAATGTTGTGTTTTAGTATGACACGCAGATGACTGCCGCCGCTCTTAGAATCGCTTCACTATAAAATTCCCTGGGCACTTAAGAGGGCAAAACTGACCAAAAAACTGAAGCGGGAATGTTGCCTGATAAAGTCATGCCAGAGAAAGCTGGAAAAAAACAAGCTGAGAGCTCAGGTGGCAACATTAGTGACAGAGTGTGGAGGTGACGGTGGCAGCCACAGCAGCATGAGGTCAGACAGTGGCACAATGACATTCTGGAGGTGGCAAAAACAGGAATAGGCCACAGAGTGGCACAATGACACAGTGTGGAGGTCACGGCAGCAGCCACAGCAGCAGCATGAGGTCAGACAGTGGCACAATGACAGAGTGTGTAGGTCACAGCAGCAGCCACAGCAGCAGCATGAGGTCAGACAGTGGCACAATGACACAGTGTGTAGGTCACAGCAGAAGCCACAGCAGCAGCATGAGGTCAGACAGTGGCACAATTACACAGTGTGTAGGTCACGGCAGCAGCCACAGCAGCAGCATGAGGTCAGACAGTGGCACAATGACACAGTGTGTAGGTCACGGCAGCAGCCACAGCAGCAGCATGAGGTCAGACAGTGGCACAATGACAGAGTGTGTAGGTCACAGCAGCAGCCACAGCAGCAGCATGAGGTCAGACAGTGGCACAATGACACAGTGTGTAGGTCACGGCAGCAGCCACAGCAGCAGCATGAGGTCAGACAGTGGCACAATGACACAGTGTGTAGGTCACGGCAGCAGCCACAGCAGCAGCATGAGGTCAGACAGTGGCATAATGACACAGTGTGTAGGTCACGGAAGCAGCCACAGCAGCAGCGTGAGGTCAGAGAGTGGGACAATGACACAGTGTGTAGGTCATGGAAGCATACACAGCATCAGCATTAGGTCATACAGTGGCACAATGACACAGTGTGTAGGTCACGGCAGCAGCCAAAGCAGCAGCATGAGGTCAGACAGTGGCACAATGACACAGTGTGGATGTCATGGCACCAGCAACAGCAGCAGCAGCATGAGGTCATAAAGTGGCACAATGACAGAGTGTGGAGGTGGGTGGCAATACCAGTCCCTGGTAAAGATGGTTGGTGGCAGATGGAGAAACTGTCAGCAGATGTGTGGCATCAGGCGGGTGGTGGCATCAGAATAGTGGCTGAGGCAGGTAGTTTGAACCCAGACTCATTTCTCACAGTTTGGGTGAGGCGTCATAGCTGATGTAGTCTGACGCCTAAGGCATTGGTGTGTGGAAATCCTGGCCGATCCACGCCTGATTCATCTTGACAAAGGTCAGTCATTCCACATTTCCCGTGGACAAGCGGGTTCTCCTTGGGGTAACGATGGCCCCCGCCGCACTGAACACCCGCTCTGATGCCACACTACTGGCCAGGCAGGACAGCTTCTCCACTGCAAACTCGGCAAGTTGCGGCCACACATCCAGTTTGGCTGCCCAGTAGTCCAGCGGATCTTCTAACTGGGGTGGCAGAGTGCTTTCCAAGTAGGCCACCACCTGTTGGTTCAGGGTCTGCTCCAGGTCCTGCTGCTGCTGCTGCTGCTGCTGCTGGCGACTGCCCTCCTCACTAGGCGGGTGAAGGAAGCTGCTCATCAGTGACTCCAGACTTAGGTTGCTGCTGATGGAGCTGGTACTGCTCCGACCCCCCCCCCCCCACCTTCCCCCGGCAGCCGCGGCAGTAGTACGTGAGCGCTGAGGAACCCCCGGTCAGACCTGTTTAGAGGAGGGACGATGCCGCACATAAGGCAGCGGCCAACTGACTACGGAGGATTTCCCTATAGTATTTGAGTTTGTCCTCCCTCTCAATAGCTGGGAAAAAGGCTCCCATTTTGGATCGGTAGCGAGGGTCCAATAGGGTGGAGAGCCAGAAGTCATCCCTCTGCCGGATGCTGACTATTCGGCTGTCACTAGCCAGGCAAATCAGCATGCTGCGGGCCATCTGCACAAGTGACTCCGAGGGGCTCCCTGCCTCCATCTCCACTGTATACTGCCACGGTGCTTGCGGGTTATCTGCCTTGTCTTCCTTATCTCCATCTACCTACTCCAGCTGCTCCTGCTCCTCCTCTCTTGTCACCTGGGTAGAAAATCCACTCATTTCACCAGACAATGCTTCTGCTCCAATGTCCTCCTCCTCCTCCTCCTCCATTTCAATCCCCACCGGACTCATGTGGCCGCGAGATGTAGTCGCCACGTCTCCAGTCCCCTGCCCAGACAGATTTTTCAGCATCTGTTCCAGGACATGAAGCAGTGGGATGACGTTATTCATCCCGTAGTCCTGGCGACGACGTTATTCATCCCGTAGTCCTGGTGACTGACAAATAACGTGGCCTCCTCGAATGGCCTCAACAAACGGCAGGTGTCACGCATGAGCTGCCACTGGCTGACATCAAAGTTACACAGGGGAGTACTCCTGTCCGCCTGGATCATCAAAAAATCGTTAATGGCCTTTCTCGGCATGGACCATCCATCCTCGGTGCAGAACGGACACCATGTTCCTCTCATTGTCCGTCACCATGGTTCAGATTTGCAGTTGGCGCGGAGAAAGCCACACATCGATTTCTTGCTGCATGACGCGGAGCAGTTCCTCCCCTGTGTGACTTCGTTCGCCGAGGCAAGCCAGGTGTAGAACTGCGTGACTCCGCTGTGCCCTACACATGTGGTATGATGGAGCAGTACTTGTGGAGGCTGAGATGGTGGTGGAGGAGGCGGACATTAGCGCAGGAGCCGCAGTTTGACAACGTGGAGGAGAAAGCGGCGTCTCCTTTCCAAGTTGTTGGTGTTTCCAAGCATATTCACCCAGTGGGCCGTAAAGGACATGTACTGGCTCTGACCGTAGTTACAGCTCCAGACGTCCGCGCTGCCGTGCACCTTGGAACAAACCGATAAGCTCAAGGACTGGCCCACCTTCTGTTCTACATATTTATGAAGTGCTGGTACTGCCTTTTTGGAAAATAAATTACGGCTTGGAACTCTCCATCTCGGCTCGGCACAAGCCATTAGTTCTCTAAACGGTGCAGAGTCCACCATTTGGAAAGGGAGGGACTGCAGTACCAACAACTTGGACAGGAGCACGGTCAGCTGCTGCACCTTAGGATAGTTGGACGCATACTGTTTGTTCTCTTTTGCAATCGCCTCGCTGAACGACTGCTGGCGCCATGAGTAGCGAGGAGCAGGAGCATCTGGACCGGGAGATGATGTCAAAGAGAAACAGCTCCCTTCTGCAGAGGTGGTGGAGCCTTGACTGGCTGCAATGGCATGCGTGCCACTGGGCGCTGCTGCTGCTGCTGTTGCTGCAGCGGCAGGATGGACCACCACATCTGAGCCACGTTTCTCCCAGGCCACCGGATGGTGACGCTGCATGTGTTGACGCAGAGCCGTGGTGCCAACGTTAGCTCCCTGGCCACGCTTCACTTTCTGCTTACAGATTCTACATATACCCATATTCGGCTCCTCCGGTGTCTTAGCAAAGAACTGCCACACCGCCGAGTATCAGATTTTACTGCCAACGCTCCGCACTGAGTGACTACTGCCGCCGCAGCCTTGCTGAGCCCCTGTGCCGCGACTTTCTTGGACCTGCGAAGTGGGTTTTTTATCCCGTGGCGGCTTGGCTCCCGACCTCACACTGCTGCTATCCTGCTGACTCACGGCCACATGACCCACTTGCTGGCAGCGCTGCTGCCTGACGCGCAAGCTGACGCCCTCTTCTCCTGACGATGATGAAGCCCTTGCCTCACCCGGCTCCCAAGTGCGGTTGGCTACATCATCATCTATTTGTGTTTAATCGTCACTGCTGTCCTCATCATCGATCTAGGTATGCAGAGGCTGACCCCTCACAACATGACCTCCCATGCCACTCTCAACATCTATACTTTGCCGCCTACTGCAAGAAGCAGGGGATATTGGCCCCATTTCTTCGCTGCCAAGTAGCTGCTGACTGCCCTTCTCAAATTGTTCATCCTCGCTATATAGTGGCGCTGAGCCCAGACCACATAGTAGATCTCTGGCTGAGGGAACCGGATGGGACAGAGGCGGGTTGAGGACAGGTGAGGGCCGCTGACCCGCTCCCGGGCCATGCCAACTAAGGGTTGTGTCTGACGTTCCCACCGACTCTTGGCTGGGGTTGTCAGATGTCATCTGGGAGGAAGTGGATGACCTAGTCAACCAATCAAGAACCCTTGGGTTGCTAGTCAGCACACGGCCGCTAGATGACAGCGGCAGTTGTGGCCTCACCGAGTGACCCCTGCTGCGACGTCCCCTTGCTGTGCTGCGACCTGGGCCTGCTCCAGGAATATTTGTGCCTCTGCCACTTGCAGGCGAAGAGCCTGCCACCTCTCTGTCTGACATACTGTTTGTTCTAAAATGTACAGACACTGTTTGATGAAGATATCTGTATATGATAAATACACACCCTGTATTTGACTCCAAATGAACCCACTAAGAAGCTTGGGTAACCCTTGGATAAAAAATTGCGCTCCACAAATGGGCAGGAAAACTTGACTTGTATGTGCCGTTTAAAAACTCCGTGTATTTTACTGAATGTAAAGGCTTAACCTTCGGATATGAATTATGCTACAGAATTTCTTCTGTGGAGGTGAAAAAGAAAGTTTCTTTTACTGAGTGCCACTGCAGAAAAATACTTAACCCTTGGATGTAAATTGCGCCAAAGAATTGAGCCACCACAAACTACTAGCTTTGTAGCGTGTTACAATGCGGTGTTTTTTACGCCACACAACAAGAGATAAAATTGTAATTAACCTTTGCTTGTGAATTAGGCTACAGGAAAAATGTATATATTTTGGCAGTGAAAATGGCGGTTTCTTGGAGTCACCACAGCTGAATAACAACGCTTAATTAACCCTTGATGTAAATTGCGCCAAAGAATTGAGCCATCACAAACTACTAGCTTTGTAGCGTGTTACAATGCGGTGATTTTTACGCCACACAACTAGAGATAAAATTGTAATTAACCTTTGCTTGTGAATTAGGCTACAGGAAGAATTTATATATTTTGGCGGTGAAAATGGCGGTTTCTTGGAGTCACCACAGCTGAATAACAACGCTTAATTAACCCTTGATGTAAATTGCGCCAAAGAATTGTGCCATCACCAATTCTCTGGAATATGCTACCGCGGGCGATCAGGCACATTCACAACCCTCACAGTTTTAAGAGGGCCCTGAAAATACATCTTCTCGGTCTGGTCCACCAAGATCCCTAACTGCTATCACACACATCTGTCACTCCCTGCACTTGGGCACTCACAGGCACTTATCTGTATATAGATGTACAGTCTGGGTGCAGGTTCATCCATTTTTCATGTAAACCACCCCCTATTTATGAAACATGGCCGGACCATTGTAAACTTGGCCCTCTTACCGTATGTTTCACCCATACACCCTAATAGATTGTAAGCTCTCACGAGCAGGGCCCTCACACCTTGTGTCTCATTTGTAAGTACTTTTATTGTGTAATGCTGTATGTTTACCCTTGAATTTGTAAAGTGCTGCGGAATATGTTGGCGCTATAGAAATAAAGATTATTATTATTATTATTATTATTATCACAAACTACTAGCTTTGTAGCGTGTTACAATGCGGTGATTTTTACGCCACACAACTAGAGATAAAATTGTAATTAACCTTTGCTTGTGAATTAGGATATAGGAAGAATTTATATATTTTGGCGGTGAAAATGGCGGTTTCTTGGAGTCACCACAGCTGAATAACAACGCTTAATTAACCCTTGATGTAAATTGCGCCTATTAGATACGACCTGATAAGAGCTGCTGGCCGGGCTTGCGCAGAGAAAACTTCTTATTTGATGTGACTGAGCTGCAGAAGCTTTCAAGGCACCGGGTAGAAATATGTTGTTTTTTTTATACAGAATCCACTAGTTGTAGTATGATTATCTGAGTAGATCCCTGCTTTATCTGATGACAGAGAACATGAAGAAGCTTTCAAGCTGCTGTGGAGAAAAGGTGTTGTCTTTTGTATACAGAATCCACAAGTTGTAGTTTGATTTTTTGAGTGAGAATTTCACACGATCCCTTATGCAGCTCTGTGCTCTGGCTGTCTGTCTGTCTCTCTCTCTCTCAGCTCCGTGGCTTGTTTACATTTGCTTCTTAGCATAAGGCACGTCCTGGCAAAACCCCTTTAAGCGTGTTTGTGCTCATATATTCAGTAAAATAAACGGTGTTTTTAAAAGTAACATACGAGTAATTTTTCCTGCTGATTTCTGGAGCACAATTTATATTCAAGCGGTAATTAAGCGTGTTTGTGCTTTTAAATTCAGCAAAATACACAGTGTTTTCAAACGCCACATACGAGTAATTTTTCCTGCTGATTTCTGGAGCGCAATTTTATTCAAGGGGTAATTAAGCGTGTTTGTGCTTTTATATTCAGTAAAATAAACGGTGTTTTTAAACGCCATATACGAGTAATTTTTCCTGCTGATTGTATTCGAGGGGTAATTAAGCGTGTTTGTGCTTTTATATTCAGTAAAATACACAGTGTTTTTAAACTCCACACATTTTTCCTGGTGATTTCTGGAGTGTAATTTATATTCAAGGGTTAATTAAGCATGTTTGTGCTTTTATATTCAGTAAAATAAACTGTGTTTTTAAACGTCGCATATGAGTAATTTTTCCTGCTGATTTCTGGAGCGCAAATTATATTCAAGGGGTAATTAAGCGTGTTTGTGCTTTTATGTTAAGTAAAATAAACGGTGTTTTTAAACGCCACATATGAGTATATTTTTCCTGGTAATTTCTGGAGCGCAATTTATATTCAAGGGGTAATTAAGTGTGTTTGTACTTTTATATTCAGTAAAATACACGGTGTTTTTAAACGCCACATACGAGTAATTTTTCCTGCTGATGGTAATCGAGGGTTAATTAATCGTGTTTGTGCTTTTATATTCAGTAAAATAAACGGTGTTTTTAAACGCCACATGCGAGTACATTTTTTCTGGTGATTTCTGGAGTGCAATTTTTATTCAAGTGTTAATTAAGCGTGTTTGTGCTTTTATATTCAGTAAAATACACAGTGTTTTTAAACGCCGCATACGAGTAAATTTTTCATGCTGATTTCTGGAGCGCATTTTATATCCAAGGGTTACCCAAGTCTGTTAGTGGGTTCATTTGGAGTCAAATACAGGGTGTGTATTTATCATATACAGATATCTTCATTAAACAAAGTCTGTACATTTTTGAACAACAGTACGTCAGACAGAGAGGTGGCAGGCTCTTCACATGCGAGTGGTAGTGGCACAAACATTCCTGGAGCAGGCACAGGTCGCAGCACAGTAAGGGGATGTCGCAGCAGGGGTGACTCGATGAGGCCAGAACTGCCGGTGTCATCTAGCGGCCATGTGTTGACCAGCAACCTAAGGGGTCTTGATTGATTGACTAGGTCATCCACTTCCTCCCAGATGACATCTGACAACCCCAGCCAAGAGTCGGTGGGAACATCAGACACAACCCTTAGTTGGCATGGCCCGGGAGCAGGTCAGCGGCCCTCACCTGTCCTCAACCCGCCTCTGTTCCATCTGGTTTCCTCAGCAAGTGGTCTGGGCTCAGCGCCACTATACGGCGAGGATGAAAAATTTGAGGACAGTCTGCAGCTACTTGGCAGCGAAGAAGTGGGGTCGACATCCCCTGCTTCTTGTAGTAGGCGGCAAAGTATGGATGTGGAGAGTGGCATGGGAGGTCATGTTATGAGGGGTCAGTCTCTGCATACCAAGACTGTTGAGGAGGACAGCAGTGAAGATCCAACAATAATCAATGATGATGTAGCCGATCTCACTTGGGAGCCGGGTGAAGCAAAGGCTTCATCATTGTCAGGAGAAGAGGGTGTCAGCTTGCGCGTCAGGCATCGGCGCAGCCAGAAAGCCGGTAGTGTAGCCAGGAGTCAGCAGGGTGGCAGCAGTGCGAGGTCAGGAGCCAAACGACCACGGGGTAGAAAACCCGCTTCGTGGGTCCAAGAAAGTAGCGGCACAGGGGCTCAGCAAGGCAGTAACGTTAGTAGTCACTCAGTGCGGAGCGTGGGCGGTAAAATCACCTACTCGGCGGTGTGGCAGTTTTTTGCTAAGACACCAGAGGAGTCGAACATGTGTATATGTAGAATTTGTGGGCAGAAAGTGAAGCATAGCCAGGGAGCTAATGTTGGAACCACGGCCCTGTGTCAACACATGCAGCATCACCATCCAGTGGCCATCCATCTACTGGTCCAGATGCTCCTGCTCCTCACTACTCATGGTGCCAGCAGTTGTTCAACGAGACGATTGCCAAGAGACAACAGTATGCGTCCAACCATCCTAAGGTGCAGAAACCGTGCTCCTGTCTAAGTTGTTGGTACTGCAGTCCCTCCCTTTCCAAATGGTGGACTCTGCACCATTCAGAGAACTAATGGCTTGTTCCAAGCCGAGGTGGAGAGTTCCAAGCCTTAATTTCTTTTCCAAAAAGGCAGTACCAGCCCTTCACAACTATGTAGAGCAGAAGGTGGGCTAGTCCTGAGCCTATCGGTTTCTTCCAAGGTGCACGGCAGCGCGGGCGTGTGAAGCTATAACTACGGTCAGGGCCAGTACATGTCCTTTACGGCCCACTGGGTGAATGTGCTTCCTGCCCAACCACACCAACAACTTGGACAAGAGACTGCCGCTTTCTCCTCCATGTTGTCAAACTGCGGCTACTGCGCCAATGTCCGCCTCCTCCTCCTCCGCCACTCTATGACCTCCTGCTGCTGCTGTTGGTGCCGTCACCTCCACACTGTGTCATTGTGCCAATCTGTGACCTCATGCTGCTGATTTTGCTGCCGTCACCTCCACACTGTGTCATTGTGCCACTCTATGACCTCATGCTGCTTCTGTTGCTGCTGCCGTCACCTCCACACTTTGTCATTATGCCACTCTATGACCTCATGCTGCTGCTGTTGCTTCCGTCACCTCCACACTTCATTGTGCCACTCTATGACCTCATGCTGCTGCTGCTGCTGATGCTGCCGTCACCTCCACACTGTGTCATTGTGCCACTCTATGACCTCATGCTGCTGCTGTTGCTGCTGCCGTCACCTCCACACTCTGTCATTATGCCACTCTGTGGCCTACTCCTGTTTTGTGCCACCTCCAGAAATTGTCATTGTGCCACTCTCTGACCTCATGCTGTTGCTGCTGCCGTCACCTCCACACTCTGTCATTGTGCCACTCTGTGGCCTACTCCTGTTTTTTGCCACCTCCAGAATTTGTCATTGTGCCACTCTCTGACCTCATGCTGCTGCTGCTGCCGTCACCTCCACACTGTGTCATTGTGCCACTCTATGACCTCATGCTGCTGCTGTTGTTGCCGTCACCTCCAGTTGTTTTTTTGCCACCTCCAGAATTTGTCATTGTGCCACTCTCTGACCTCATGCTGCTGCTGCTGCCGTCACCTCCACACTCTGTCATTATGCCACTCTGTGGCCCACTCTTGTTGGTGCCACCTCCAGAATTTGTCATTGCTGTTGCTGCTGCCGTCATCTCCACACTCTGTTATTGTGCCACTCTGTGGCCTACACCTGTTGGTGCCACTTCCAGAATTTGTCATTCTGCCACTCTCTGACTTCATGCTGTTGCTGCTGCCGTCACCTCCACACTCTGTCATTGTGCCACTTTGTGGGCTCCTGATGTTGCTGCCACCTCCAGAATTTGTCATTGTTCCACTCTGTGGCCTACTCATGCTGCTGCCAAGTGACCGCTGTCTCACTGGAACACCCTGTGGTTTCCTAATGCTGTTTCCACCCTCACCACTCTATGATGTTGCCACTATGTTTAGTTTTCCCCTTCTTTTCACCTGTCAGAAGGAATGGGAAGGATCAGGGTTGTCTAGCCAAAAGCAGGAGTGGATACAGAACACAGAAGACATGCAAATATCCCATTTACTGTTCATCTCTGTTTTGTATCAACTCCTGTTTATTTTTGGCTTTAGCAATACTGATGGATTATTGACCGACTGAAAGCGGACACTGACGGATGAAAGGAAGGGCAAAATGATCAGAGACGTCAACGCAAAATTACTGCCGACACCCTCTCCACTCATTCGGTGGGCCCCTACATGAATCAGCGTTTAACAGAACAGGTTCTGTCATATTCTGTGATAGTTTAAAGCTCTGGCCTCATGGAGTGACCCCTGCTGTGATGTCCCCTTACTGTGCTGAGACTTGTGCCGGCTCCAGTAACCTACTACTGTGTTCTTTGATGCTATCGTAGGATCTTAGCCCTCAGCTTTTTTTCCAGCTGGCGCTGCCATGACTATCAGGCTGCATTTCCGCTTCAGTTTTTTGGTCAGTTTTGCCCCCGTAAGTGCCCAGGGAATTTTAGAGTGAAGCGATTCTAATAGCGGCATATTTAAGCATAGCACAATGTTCTACAGCACCCCACAGGCTCTCTGCAGCAAGGAAATAGCTGTTTTTTAACGCGATTCATTCCGAATTAATTCGGGACGAAAATAATTTTGTCGGAAAATTCGGCGAAGTAGGCGAATCGAATTTTTGAGAAATTCGCCCATCTCTCCAAGTAGAGATATGCTGGGCCGTATGAAGGGGTATGAGAGCCCCTTATCTGGGTGCTTCGTTGATGGTATAGTGAGAGTGTCGTCCTGAAATCCCCCTGATGCTTTGTGCTGCTCAGCTACAGGGGGAACGGCCTTTGCCAGCAACTGAGCCCCTGAGGGCATGTAGAGCCTCTGGGTTAGAGCCAGTCTGCTGTGCTACATTGGTCAGAATGGCCTCTGGGCCAGAGTTGGAGGAATCAGCAAGAGTTAGGGGGGGACCTAGTAACTGTCCACTTCTGTGAGCCCCTTATCCAGGGTATTGTGTGTGCATGAGGAGAGCACATGAACATTAGGGCCTTCGGCACTTATCTGGGTTGCTGCGATGGTCCAGGTCCCGCTGGCCACTGGATCCGGCGGTGAATTGTGGGCTCTGCCGGAGAGAGCCTCTGCTTGGGCTGGAGTCCCGGTCACATGGAGCGTGCCGCGAGGTTTGGTGGCGGCACATAGCTGCAGCGGAGAGCCCTCAAGGTGTTCCCCCGGTGAGAGAGACACGGTTCGGGTCTGCCGCTGAGAAGCCGCTAGCTGCGCTGGTGAGTGCTACTGGCTGTAAGCAGCCGCTGTGTCTGCCTCTTCAGTTGGCGTGGGGTGATTCACCACGATGCAACGTCCATCTTGGGGCTCATCCGAGTCTGCCGCATCAGGCAGCATAAACGGTCATGGAGGGGAGAAGAACTGGTCCAGGTCGACCTGGGTGGTACCGGAGTGCTGGACCGACTTGGGCCTCTGTTTTTTCGCTGTCTTTCACATCATAAAAGGGGTTAAAATAGCCAGAGTGGTTGATGAGGCACGAGGAGATCCCTTGCACACGTCCTCACACCAACATAGCTAGGCCATGCCCCATGAGACAATTTTTTTTAAACTTTTAATCAGTTAAGATATTGTAGATCTGTGATCATGCCCCAGTCTCTGGAACGTTTAGGGACCATATAAACCTTGGTTATGGAGGATTACAGAGCTCTTTGTTTGGCTTGCGGAAAGCAAGTAGTTACTGTATAGCAACTTAAGGGGGGCACACAAACAGTATTCTGTAACCATACTTTATTAAGTCTAGGACCCAGTTGTTCTAGGACAGAGCTGGTGCAACTGAGCCATGTTTGTAGATCGCCTTGCTTGCATCTGCCTTTTCAGCCTTGACCATTAATTTTCAATAGGATTGAGATCAGGGCTTTGTGATGGCCACTTAAAAACATTGACTTGGTTATCCCTAAGCCACTTTGTAACCAGTTTGGCAGTATGCTTCGAGTCATTGTCCATTTGAAAGACCCATTTCCACCCAAGCTTTAAATTCCTGGCTGATGTCTTCAGAAGTTGCTTCAGTATTGCCATATAATCGTCTTTCCTCATGATGTCATCTATTTTGTGATGTGCACCAGTTCCTCGTGCAGCAAAACAACCCCACAACATGATACTGCCATCCCTGTGTTTCACAGCTGGGATGGTGTTCTTAGGCTTCCAAGCTTCACCCTTTTCCCTCCAAATGTAACAATGGTTATTAAGGCCAAACAATGCAATTTTATTTTTTTCAGACCACAGAACATGTCTCCAAAAATGTAGGTCTTTGTTTCTGTGTGCATTTGCAAACATAAATCTGGCTTTTATATGTTTCTTTTGGAGTAATGGCTTCTTCCTGGCAGAGTGATCTTTCAGCTCATATTAATACAGTACTCGTTTCACTGTGTATAATGACATAATCTTACCAGCTTCCGTCAGCATCTTCACAAGGTCATTTGCTTTAGTTCTTGGGTTGATATGCACATGTCAGACCAAAAACTTTCCCATGATGTTACACACAGAAGCTGTGTGTTTCTGGTGTGCTTAAAGAAATATATCCATAGGTGAGTCTCTAACTCACATGTTGCCAATAAATCTTTCAAAGCTTCCAAAGACATGTAATCATCATATGGTGTATCCCAAATTGTTTAAAGGCATAGTAATCCTAGTGTATGCAAACTTTTAACTTTGCAGAAAGTAATAGAAATGCTTTTAAAAATTCTCTCATTACTCATAATTTTGGTAATCCTAATTGACCTAAAACGGGTAAGGTTTATTCTGATTACACATCAGATAGTGAGAAAAACATGAATATGTCTTTTTATATAGTGTATGTAAACTTCTGGTTTCAACTGTATATATTCAGGAGGCATATACCTTTCTACAGGGGGGCTATATCTAACTATATATATGAAGGTAGATATATACCATCCGATAAAAGCACCAGGAAACTGTCCGTGGGGAAAGTTCCAGATCCCCCTGGGGGGCCCAGGACTTTCCAGGCAG
This sequence comes from Phyllomedusa bahiana, assembly GCA_025379985.1. Classification (NCBI taxonomy): domain Eukaryota; kingdom Metazoa; phylum Chordata; class Amphibia; order Anura; family Hylidae; genus Phyllomedusa; species Phyllomedusa bahiana. Next base: position 12,569 of record JAODAL010037157.1, on the reverse strand, counting down.
ATGACTCTCTTGTAGCTCTGATGTAACAAAAATTCAGGGCTTCTAAGAAAGATTCCATCTTTTATAAACAGTTCAAGATTGTTTCCTTTGGAATAGAAAGAGAGCTTGAGCTGGTTAATGCCACCAAAAGTGGAAGTCACCAAATTTTCCAAGAGAACCGTAGACATCTCTGAGGATGGTAAAGAAGAATCCAGACAGCACTTCCAAGCAAGGTGACTATATTCACACAATAGCAACATTTCAAGCAACACAGGGATCTTTCTTAAGCTGTGGAAAGATCCCTGTATGAAATGAAACGTTCTTATTGGGTGAAGGGTTGTCTGAATCCTTTAAGGCTCTCAGTAAAGTGACTGATTTTTTTTACTGGACTCTATTACTACATCCACCAAATTAGTGGCAGACAAGCTATTTGGATTAAGCTATGGCAGGTTGATATTTGATCCAAAAATACCCTGTGTAACCCCAAGTTAAGGCCTGGGAAGCTTTTTGGGTCAAAACTTGATGAGCTAATGGAAGATTTGTCAATACATGGAAGGCAAGACTGTTTATAAACCAAATAGAGTGTGAAGCAAGGCTCTTTTTGGAAGTATTCTCTATCAAGAGCCTCCCACAAAGCGGCAAGTTTCCTTGGCCAAGAATTCACGTGAAAGTCTAAAAAGTCTTGTGGTCCTAGAAATAAGAAGCCTGACTTCTGACGCCAGATTTTTGCAGTCTCTACATCTGCAGAACTCCTTGTCTGCATGTAATACACTAATTTAGAACAACTGGGTCCTAGACTTAATAAAGTATGGTTACAGAATACTGTTTGTGTGCCCCTCCTTAAGTAACTATACAGTAACTACTGGTCTTGCGCAAGCCAGACAGACAAAGAGCTCTGGAATCCTCCATAACCTAAGTGGTCCAAAAACAAGTTCTCAAACCAATACCTCTCTTTCAAAGGTGTACAAGTGTGTAGTCCAAGGTTTTTATGGTGCCTAAATGTTCCAGAGACTGGGGTATGATCACAGATCTATGGTATATAAACTGATTAAAAGTTTTAAAAAAATTCTCTCATGCTTTAGGTAAGTTTCCTATGTATTTTTTTTCTTCAATTTTTTATTTTTACGTAAATCTTTAAATTTCTAATTCTTATTTTTGTTTGTCTTGTTGAATTTTCATTTTTCTAAAGAAGCTGTCACCTTTGCCCAGTCTTATAAATCTAAAGGGACCCTGGAGGATCCCATATCATCTTTAAGGGCTTCCTATACCTTTCTTCTAAGACAGTATACTTGAACATATTCTTAGTGTATGGGTTATTGAGGGGTATCTTTTAACCCCTCACCGCCGGAGCCAGTTTTGGCCTTCCTGACAGAGCCCTGGTTTTAAAATCTGACATGTGTCAAGTTTTGTGAGAATAACTTTTTGACACTTTTACATATCCAAGTGATTCAGAGATTGTTTTCTCGTGACACATTGTGCTATAAGGTAGTAAGAAATTTTCGTCCAAAAAAATCCTTGTTTATTTGTGAAAAATATCAAAATATCATGAAAATGTGGAAAAAATAAAAATTTTCAAACTTCAAATATTTCTGCGTTTAAGGCAGATAGCTATTCCACTCAAAATATTTTATAACTAGCATCTACCATATGTCTACTGTAGGTTGGCATCTTTTTTTTAAATGTTTATTTTTTTTACCATATTAGGGGGCTTATAAATTTAGTAGTCATTTTTCACATTTTCAAAAAAATTTGCAAAATAGATTTTTTAAAGGACCGGTCCAGTTCTGACATGGTTTGGAGGGGTCTATATGTTAGATACCCCATAAATGACCCTATGACCTTATCTAAGAAACTAGACCATTTAAAGTATTTAAAAAATAATTTAGGAAGTTTGTTACCACTTTAGATATTTCAAACAATTTAAAGAAAAGTGGATATGATATTTCAAAATGTAATTTTTTTTTTTGCAGATTTTAAATTTTTATTCCTTATTCACTGTAACAAGGTATATGTCACCAGGTAAATGCAACTCATCTGCCGTTTTCAGAGATATGCCTTATTTGGCTATAGTGCATTATTTGGCTCAACCACAAGCCCCAGAATAGGAGGAGCACCTACTTGACTCTGGGGTCTCATTTTTATTACGATTTTATTTAGGCACCATTTCAGGTTTGCTGATGCCCTAAGGGGCTAGAACTTGATAAACTCCCCTAGAAAGACCCCATATTGGAAACTACAGCCCTTAAGGAATATATCCAGGTGTGCAGGGAGTATATTGACCCCACAGGTGTTTCAAATAAAAAAAATATATATTTTTTCCAACAATCTGCAATTTTAGCTGAAAATGTTTAATTTTTACATGGAATCCTGGAAAAAAGGCATCCCAAATTGTGTTCCGCTATTTCTTCCAAGTTTGGCAATATCCTACATGTGGGTGTAAACTGCTGTTTGGACGAATGGGAGGGCGTACAGGGGAGGGAGCGCTATTCGGCTTTTGGAACGCAGATTTTGGTGGGCCAAGTCCCATTTGCAAAGTCCCCACAGTACCAGAACAGGTGACACCTTCCAGAAGTTGCCTCATTTTAGAGTCAACACCCCTCTTGGATCTCATCTAGGGGTGTATTGTGCATTTTGGGGGCACAGGTGTCCCATAGTTTTTTTAGCATTGCGCCATGAAAATGGAAGGAAAAGCAGTTCCGCCATTGTTTTTTGGGCTTCATTAGCCATACAGGATAAATGACAGGATAACTTTACTATGTGGTTTGGTAAAATTGCAATGATAAAAGTTTTATATAGTTTTGTATTACTTACTAATGCGTTCATAAAAAATTGCATTTCTATGTTGTCATAGTCTGACAGCCATAACTTTTTTATTTTTCTGTATACGGAGTTGATTAAGGGTTTGTTTTTTGCGGGATGAGTTGATGTTTTTATTGGTACCTTTATGGGGGCATAGGACGCTTCGATCACTTTTTATTAAGGTTTTTGTGAGGCATTTTGAACAAAATACAGCAATCCTGGTAGTGATTTTTTTTTATTTTTTACAGCGGTCACCGTATGGTATAAATGAAATCCTAGCTTTACTCAGCCGGTCGATACGATTACAGTGATACCCAATTTGTATATTTTTTAATGTTTTACTGCTTTTACACAATGAAAACACTTTTATTCAAAAGGGAAAAAACTTTTTTGCATCGCCGCAGTCTGAGAGCCATAACTTTTTTATTTTTCTGTGTATGGAGCTGTATAGCAGCTTGTTTTTTGTGGGGTGAGTTGACATTTTTATTGGTATCATTTTTGGAGGGACAAGGCTTTTTGATCGCTTTTAAATCTGTTGGTTGGAAGGCAGGGTGAAGAAAATACTGAAATCCTAGTAGTGTTTCTTATTTTTTTTTTTAACAGCGCTCACCGTGCAGTATCCATGACAAGTTAGTTTTACTCTGTGGGTTGAGACGATTATGGCGATACCCAATTTATATAGCTTTTTATGTGGTAGTAACTTTTTTTATTTTTCCATATACAGAGCTGTGCAAGGACTTTTTTTTACGGGATGAACTGATGTTTTAATTGCACCACTTTGGTGTTTATATGAGCGTTTGATCACTTTTTAATCCATTTTATGTGCTGCGGGATGAACAAAAATCGCAATTCTGTGCCTATTTTATTTTTTACGGCGTTCACCGTACGGGTTAAATAATGTGACATATTTAAAGGGTGGGTTGTTTGCACGCAGCGATACCAAATATGGGTAATTTTTTTTTTTTTTAAATCTTTTTTGGGGCAATTGGCGTATGTAAAGGGGAAAGGGCGGTGTACATATTTTTACTTTATTTTTTCGTGTTTGTGTTTTACTTTTTTACACTTTTTTTTTACTTTTTCACACTTTTTTAACTTTTCTCCAGAGGGGAATTTTATGAACATTCGTCAAATCGTTCATACAATAGGAGAACAGCACACAGCATTACTGCTGTGTACTGGTCGCCATGGTTACCATCAATCACCATGCCCACAGTGACGTCACCAGACAACCCGGATGCTTTCACTTAGCGTCCGGGTTGTCAGGTCAGTGGACCAGTGAGCGCGTCTGCGCCGCTCAATGCTACGAGCTCACTCCAGCTTCTATCGAAGGGATAATCCCCCGCGGCCACAGTGAGCTCAGGCCGCGGGGGATGCTGCCTGATGCCAGCAGTAATATACTCCGCTTGTGAGCTCGCAAGATCGCCATGACGTACCCATACGTCAAATTGTGGGAACCCCTACCCAAAACCTTGATTTGGGGGTACGTCAAAAGTCGGTAAGTGGTTAAAAACTTTTTGTACCCATTGTCTGTACAAAACTCATAAACAAAAGGAAAACACAAGACGAGGGTGAAATGTAAATATGATACTTTTTTGTCAAATACTTTCATGCAGTACAAATGCCCTGTATTTTTTAAACTGAAAAAAATTTTTAAAAATAAATTTTAAAAAAAAAAAAAGTAAAGTTATAAAGGTAGTCCTTTACCTCCTAAAATCGGAGACTTTAGGGGCCCTTTTTAGACCTAAAAGACACATATTTTAACATCGTTTTAAGCCTTCTGATTAGTTTTGAACGATTTTTTATTGACAAAGTTAAATCGCAGGGTTTTTTTACGTTAAAACGGATTTTGTCATCACCGATAATTTTAGGTTTAAAATCTGTGCATAATCTATTAAATATCGCCCATTTCGGCGCCCTGTCATTTGGCGGCCACAAATCAGTTTACAAAAAGAGCGGGGTGAATTTTTGGGTGCAACGTCATACGGATTGTATGGTTGAGATTTTGCGGGAAAAATCACAGCCCTTTTTACATAAACAGCCCTTCCCCTTTTCATGCATGTTGTCACATCTCATGCAGAAACGTGCGCTTGCCTCTTCCAAACATCAGCAAACACTCATGAAATTACTATTTTTCAAAAGAACAGCTCTACTTTTTAGCTGGATCCTTAGAATTTAAGTTAGATCAGAGATTTCAGATTTTGGGGTAGTTAGGCAAGAATTTTAAAAGGAGCATCTACCGCAAAAGTCACGGGGGGGGGAGGAGCAAAGGGGGGGGCCCGCGGGTGAACACAACAAGCTCTATAAAGGGAACGGATATGTACACCAAAACTTTTTTAGACATTGCATTGCCTTATTTAGGATACAATCTTTTCTATACTGCAGGAAAAATTTTTAGTGCAAAACTCCCTTTTATTACATATAAAAATTTCAGATATGTTTTTTTTCAATTTTGCCCAGGCCACTGTTTTTGATAGAGCCACCTTGCAGTTAAATTTGAATCCACAACTTTGTATCACCACAGGTGTACTGATGGTCCCAAAAAAAACCCTTTTATTACCCATATACATTTCAGACAAGTTTTTTTTCATTTTTGGTCAGTCAAGCTTTTGTTGATAGAGCTACTTTGCATTTAAAATTTTGAATCAGCAATTTTGATCTCACGGGTTTAATTGATAGGTGCCAAAATCCCGTTTTATTATCCGAAAACATTTCAGACAGGGTTTTTTCCTTTTTGGTCAGTCAAGTTTGTTGATAGGCTATTTTTGCAGTTAAATTTGAAACAAAATTTTTGTAGTCCCCACAGGGAATTATAGGTGCCAAAAATACCCGTTTATTATCTGTATACATTCAGACATTTTTTTTTTTTCATTTTTTGGTCAGTCAAGCTTTGTTGATAGAGTACCAGCATTTAAAATTTTGAATACAGCAATTTTGTATCCCCCACAGGGAATTGATAGGGGCCAAAAAACCGTTTATTATCTTATACATTTCAGACAGGTTTTTTTTTCATTTTTTGGTCAGTAAGCTTTTTTTTTGATAAGCACTTTGCAGTAAATTTAATACAGAAATTTTGTAGTCCCACAGGTGAATAAAAGGTGCCAAAAATACCTTTTTAATTACCCGTAACATTCAGACAGGGTTTTTTTCATTTTTTGGTATTAAAGTTGTGAAGAGACCTACATTTAAAATTTGAATCAGCAATTTTGTAGTCCCCCAAGGTGAATTATAGGTGCCAAAAAAAACCGTTTTTTATCCGTAAACATTTCAGACAGGTTTTTTTCATTTTTTGGTCATCAAGCTTTTTTGATAGAGGTACCTAGCACTAAATTTCAGTCCAGCAATTTTTTTTGTTTTGAGGGATTTGAAATAGCGTGATTTCCCCACTTTTAATAAGAGACTTTAAAAAAACTTTTCCCACCCCTTCTAAATTTTTTTATCTTTCTGAACAGGAGCAAATTCAGGTGTAAGCGAGCAAAGAGGGGGGGGACTGGAGGTAAGGTACAGAGAAGGGCCCCTTCCCTGCGGGCAACACGCATGCCAGGGGATTGCAGTTGCGGACCTCGGGCCTGTCACGCGGGGTCAGGGCCCGTGAATCTCAGTAACGAACAGCGTCCCCAAAATCTTTTTCTTCAGTTTTAAATGCAACCTGCATCCACATCTTCCCTTTTCCTCGTCCTCCCAGTAAACGGCCACAAATGTCGTCATCAGCACATCGCATCCGTCCAACATGAAGCAAGGCACCCCCAAATTCAACTCTGTACCCACCACTGTGATAATCCATTTTTTGAAGACCCCTTTTAAAACAAAATCCGGTTGTGGTCGAAGGGATTTAAAAATCAAAAGGCCAAAGAGGGTATTTTTCTGCTCGACGCCCCATTACTGATGCCATCAAGGAGGAAAAGGAAGCCGGGGCAATGGGAAAAAACCCGGGCGGTCGGGAACGCCTTGCATGCTCTTGCTTTTAGCCCGCAGCTCCTGAACAAAATTTTAGGACGACGAATTTCCCTGTTGATGTTGACGACATTGCGGTTTCCCAAAGGGCTTTTCAGCAGAAAAATTTCTTTTACGCTCAACACGGACAGGAGGAAACGATGGGTAAAATGTCAATACGGGGCCCGCCTCAAAAAGGGGGGGCGGTCCAGAAGTCCCCGATATATTCCGCCAACCACGGGCAGCGAAAACCCCCGCCCTCCCCTTATCGCAGTCAAAAAGGGTTTAGGACCCCAAGCCCGGGCCTTCTTTGAGCAAAACCTCTGATTCACCCAGCATTCATATGCCGTTTTCCGTAAACGCATAATAGAACAAGAATCTAGGTTTTTAAAACCCCACCAACATTCATCACATCGCGAAATGCCCTGAGTTTTTAAAATGGAGGGAACACTTGGGCCCAAAAAGGGCCCAACCGACGCCGGGCTTCCCAACCCCTGTCACACCCCTGCTCCCTCCCCCCCTCCTCCGCCACCACCAAGCGTTCCCAGCTGCCCCGTCTCCAGATCAGATCAAAGATCAGCCTCCGCTTTAGCCCCACCATCGCCCAGTACCCCCCAGCACCCCCAGAGACCTTCCACCCCTTTTTCCTCCCCCCAGTTTGACGACCTGCATGCCGTACAGCGGCCATCACAGCCAGCCTTCTTCTTCCAGGTTTGGGAGCAGAAGAAACCCTTTTAAACCCCAACCATCCAAAGCCAAAAGCCTAAGTTTTGGCATTGCCAGGCTTTTGGCCTTGAAATGTTTCCTTTCCCTCTGGTGACACAGATGGGTTCCGCCACGCATGGCCCTTGCCTGCCCCCAATATCAATGCCGACAGGCATTTCTTTGCCGAAAAGCCCTCCCTCCCTGGCCACCACTTCACTAAAATTTTTTAAGCGCTTGTCTGCATCTTGGGCCGGAAAAATCATCTGACCAAACCCACACATGGCTATAAGCCGGCCAAGGCCCCTATATCTCTGTGACAGCTCACTGGGTGGATTCTCTGGGGGGGCGGTGGCTCTCAGGCTCGGCACATCTCCAAAAACCCCCAGGGGTGGTGCAGGGGCCTTTTTCCCCCAAGGGCCTCTGGTGGCATCACTGCCCAGAAAACCAGGCCTGTTGAAATGAATCGTCTTGGGGACCATCCACACACAGGTCAGGAGCTGTGGAGGGTCTCCGCAACGAGACCGGCGCTTGGGTGGGTGACAAGAACCTTGTCCAGGCAAGGTGGGTGCATAAAAAGGGGGAAAAACGCTGGGGCCCCCCTTAAGATCGGAGGCTGGGGCACATCCCTTGCCTGTCACCTGTCTGAACCCTTTTCGCCAGAAATTTTCTAAAGAGCTACCCGGGCCTGGACTGCCTGCTGAGAAAGGGCCCAAGGTCTGAGTTCGCACTTTTCCCCCGTTGCACCCCTTCGTCCCCCTAGCGCGTTGCAGCGTCACTCGGCCTCCCCGTCAACCTCTCATTGTTTACGTGGCAACACGGGAATTCCCCCCTCCACATGCTCCACATTTGGGCAGTAACGCAATGCCATTTAACCCGTACGAAGTGACCATGGCCTACAAACACGTCGGACCCGGGGGTTGAGCCCCCGAGAGTGGAGGCAGGGGAAAGAGCTCTGCACCATCCTTGCCATTTTTTAAGAAGCCACCAAAAAAGGTCAGGGCGGGCAATGCCCTTGTCAGCATGAATTGTGGTGTCCTTTGTTTTTTGGAACGATCGTTGGGCACCTGAAACAACAGCCCGCCAGCGACAGGAGGAAGACGGACACAGATGCGGACACGGAGCCTTTCTCTCCGTCGAATCCCCAAGGCCTGCCAGTTTCACAATTTTATCGGCTTCCTTAGGCAGTGGTTCGGGGGCCCAGGGCTAGGCAAGGGGGCGCATTAGCTCTCAGGGTATCATCTGAGGCAACTCAGGGCTGTTTGAAAGCTGTTTTTAGAGGAAGCGGGAAAGGGGAGGAGGGGGGATTCCTGGGCCCGCGTTACCACTCCCCGCCTTGGAAAGAGGTTTGGGGCAAATTTTAGCGGGGGAGGGAAAATGAGGAAGAACATTTTTCTATGCCCCTCGACCCCGAGGCTTGGGGAAAACAAGGAACCATCTCTCAATGAGTGCTTGGGTGCCCAAATTCCTCCAACATGTTTCCCTCCAAAAAGGGCCATAAAAATGAACACATTACTGGGTGGCCCCCCCTCCGGGGATCCCCGGTAAAAAAACCCCAGCATTTTCCTTTCCCAACCGACCCAAATAGAGAAAAAAATTTCGGGAAATGGAGCCCTTTTCTGTTTTGATAAACTGGAAAAACTTTTCGTCTGTTTCACTTTCCTAAAATTTTCACGGGGGAAAACAACATAAACAAAACGTGACATCAGTAAGTGGCCAAGTAGGCGTACCCAAAGCAGCAGGCAAGGGGGCAGAAGCCAAAGGGGGTTGCCCTTTCGGGCCCAATCTTTGTTTCCCACCTCACCCAACGAAAGCAATGCAGGGGCACACATCCATCTAGAATTGTAAAAAGGGAGGTCCCGGAAAACTTGACCGGATGTAGGTTATTCAAAAGGACATGGAGTTTTTGGGGGCACGACAGAGAACAAAGTACCCAAAACAATTTCCCCTCCAGCACGTTGAGTAAAAAGAGAAAAAAAATGCCAAGAAAAAGGGGGACCTTTGGGGGAACAGGGGCGTTAACCACCAGTTTTTTCCAAGTGAAGCTCAATTGGTTTCCCCACTCATTTAAAAGGAGGGGCAAAAGGGGCTAAAACCCCGGGCTTGACTGGGGGAATTGGGGGAAGGCTGGAGGTCTTAAACCTCACACTTCCGCTTCTGCACTCTTTCTTCAGCACGCCCCCCTTTGTTGCTTTTCGTCAAAAAGGGCATTTTTTTTTACCCGGGGTTTAAAAAAAACCCCGCCTGGGGTCTCAAACCCCACCCACCGTAACTCTGGCCCTGGCTGCCCCCCGAACCTGCTTTTTAATTTAGATTAAAAGAAAGCTAGCCTGGGTTTTTCTCACCCGCACCCACTTTTAAGGGCGGCTCTGGGGCCCCCCGTGTTAAAAAGAAAGGCTGACGGCAGCAAATGGCTCTCACTGTTAGAGGCAATTTAGGGGAAACTTCAAATTTTCCCCTAAAAAAAAACAATTTTTGAAAAAAGGGGATTTCTGGGGAGGTTAATAGTGTTTAAAAAGGGGTCCAGGGGTGGACACAAAATTGCACAATTTTGGGGGCTTAAAATTTTCTTGGGGGGGGAGTTTACTATGGGATCGCATCAAATTTTATCCCCAGGGGGGTCTGTCCCCCAATCAAAGAAGAAGGATTTTTTAGAAAAAAAAGAAACCATTGAATTGATTGGGGTGAATCAGTCCAGAAGCCAGAGGGCAAATGTCTTCTCAAAATAAAAAAGTGTTTTTTTGGGGGTGAAAGGACATTTGTATTACTTAAAGGGGTTTGGGGACCCAATTAACACATCTACCCCGGGCCAAAAAAATTTCCTTTAAAAACTGCAGGAAAGGGGGGTATGTTGGGATGTTATCCACCTTGAAAAAAAAAAAAAAAAATGATTAAAAAAAGTAAAAAAATATAAAAAAAACTTCCCAAAAAAAATTCTGTAAAAAAAATGTCATTTTCCAAAAAATATTTAAATGAAAAGTCACTGTACAAAAAAAGCATAGTCCACTTTGTGATTTTGTGGGTCAAACAGGTTTTGGGGGCTCATGCTGTGGCTCAGGGACAGATATAGTCCCTTTTCCATTTTAACAAAAAGTGGTTCAAAGACCCCTTTTTTTTTTCCCCGGGACTTTTTTAATTTTGGGGGGCCCGACAGGTTTAATGGGGCATTCTGCGGTAAAAAAGGACAGAAAAAGTCAATTCCAGTTTTTTTTTTAACTAAAATGGTGTTCAAAACTCCTTTTGGGGCCCCTTTTAAACTGGGGGGCTTCAGGTTTGGGGCTCATGCTTTTGGCCCAGGGGGGCATATATCTTTAATGGGCCCCTTAAAAAATAAAAATGGTGGTTGAAAGACTCCCTTTTCCGGGACTTTTTTAAAAGTAGGGGTTCATTCAAAGGGTTTTGGGGCTCCCATGCTGTGGCCCAGAACAGGGGATAAGGGGCAATGTCCAGGGTTTAAATAAAATGGGGTTCCCCAAAAAAACCCCTTTTTTTGCACTTTTTTAATCGGGGGGTTTGAAAAGGTTTTTAAAAAATCATACTGTGGGGAAAAGGGCAGATATAGTCAATGTCCAGTTTTAACAAAATGGTGGTTCAAAGACCCCCTATTTCCCGGGACTATTTTAAACTGTGGGGTTTGACAGGTTTAATGGTCATCTCCCGTTACAGGAACAGATATATCAATGTCCCGTTTCCCAAAAAAATTGGGGGTTCAAAGACTCCTTTTTTCCCGGGACTTTTTTAAACGGGGGGTCAAACAGGGTTTTAAAGGTCATTCCCGCCGGTACAGGACAGAAAATAGTTTAAAGTCCCCGTTCCCAACTAAAATTGGGTTTCAAAAGACTCTTTTTTTTTGGCACTTTTTAAAACCCGGGGGGCAAAGGGAGGTTTGGGGCTCATGCTGCGTTTTCCCGGAAAAGGGATTTTTCAATGTCCAGTTCAAGTTTAAAAAGAAAGGGTTTTCCCAAAACATACTGCCTTCTTGGGACTTTTTTAAATTTTTTGGGGGAAAGCAAAGGGTTTTTGGGTCATGCTTGGTACAAACAGGGGTAGTTAATGGTCCTGTGACTTTTTCTGTGGCTTTTATAAAACCAAAATCTGTTGCCCCAAATGTAAGGGATGTATCCATTTTACTGTTGTGGTGTTTTAAATTTCCAGCTTCTCCAGCCCGGGTTTGGGGGTAAGAATGAAGGTGTTGTTGCTTTTCCCATAACTTTTAAAGGTTATTCGGGGATAATCTATTTTCGACTATCGGGAAACGTCTTGAAATTTCCGATTTCGACTACGACCCGATGACGATAGTCAACGTAATCGCTCATCACTACTTCTCATCACAAAATGTTTTGATGCCCCATTCACATCTCTTCAGGGGACAAATATAGGAGAATAGAAAAATAAGTCATAAACAGTCATAATCAGATCAATACAAAAAGCAGTATAAAGAGTAGGTATATACAAACAGGAATAAAGGGTTATGTTGTCTCCAATAGGTCCAACCAGCAGGAGACCAGGGTACAATTAGTGTAATAGTAGATGGGCATTTATGTGGTCCAAGATGTACATATAACGACAGAGAAACTGCTAGATAAAAACACTGGTCTCAGTATATCATACCAGAACAAATACCGCGCCTTGAACTTTTCAAAAACCTTTTTCCAAATTTTTAGGCTTCAAAACATAAATATATAAAATTTCAATTTTTTTTTGAAGAAACAACAACAAGTGGGACACAATTGTGAAGTAGAACGAAAATTTTTTTGGGTATTTTAAATTTTGGAAAAAAAAAAACGAAAAAAGGGGCGTGCAAAAATTTTTCGGGGGCCCCCTAAGTTTAAAAATTTTTAGGGCCGACCATTTTTCTGCAATTACGCTACAATTCCTTGGGGGATTTTCTATCAGTTTTGCACATCGAGAACTGAAAATTTTTTGTCCATTCTTACTTGGGAAAACAGCTCAGCTCAGTGAGGTTGGATGGAGAGCATTTTGTGAACAAAACAGTTTTTCACTCTTTCCACAGATTCTCGATTGGATTCAGCCTGTACTTTGACTTGGCCATTCTAAAACTTTTGGGTCGTTTATTTGTGAACCATTCCATGTAGATTTTGCTTTTTGTTTGGGATCATTGTTTTTTTGGAAAAAAATCTCCGTCCCAGTCCTAGGTC
>JAODAL010037156.1:0-40775 GCA_025379985.1 Phyllomedusa bahiana | reverse complement strand
CACCAAAAGCCCTTGTGAAAAATGTGCAGCGTCACCATCCATTGCCGGGGAAAAATGTGTTCCATCCACCCCCTCAAAACCCCAGTGGCAAACACCCATTTCGGGCATCAAGGCTCCCCAAACCTCTGCCAAGGGGGAGTGTCTTTTTTCCCCATCTCTACTGGCCCAGATGTTTCTGCTCCTTGCCACTATGGCCCAGCAGCTTCACCAAATGCTTCCCAAAAAGGCAGCGTATGCTTCCCCCATCCTAAGGCCCCGAAGCTGACCGTGCCCCTGCCCAAGTTGGTGGACTGCAGTCCCCCTTTTTTAAGTTGCACCTTTAAAAGGAACTGATGGCTTTCCCGGGGCCCAGGGTGGAAGTCCCAAGCAGTCTTTTCTTTTCAAAAAAACATACCATCTGCACAAATTTTAAAGAAAAATGGGCCAGTCCTTGAGGCCTATTTGTGTCTTCCAAAGTGCAGGGCGCGCGGCGGTGGAGCGAAACAAACAGGGACAGACATGCCCCTTTACAGCCCCTGGGTGGATGTGCTTCCGCCCAGCCCCCCCAGCTTTTTGGACAGAGCATCCTTTCCCCCCAAGTTGTGAAACTGTGACCCGCGCTATGTCCGCATCCCCCTCCCCCCTCCGCTGCAGGCGAGCCCTTAGTGCTCCTCCCATACCACATGTGCAGGCCAGCGGTGTCACCTTCAACCCCTGGTTTCTGGGCAACAAATCACATAGAGTAACGCTCCCGCCATGAAGACTAAATCTTTCCCTGACTTTCTCGGAAAGGAAATCGGAACCAGGTGAGGACAAGGAAAAACATGTGTCAGGCTGCCAAGGAGGGCTAGCATGGCCCGCACGGGCACGTTTTTCAAAGGGGTTTCCTCAAGTCTTGCAACCATTGCAAGTGATCACTCGCAGCACTTCGAACCCCAACTTCCAAGACCCCCCCTTTTCTGCAGGGGGCAAAGGGCCCCCAAATAGCATATCCCGGGTTTCCACTGTTAATTTCCCAGCCCCCATATGTTACCCTCTATGAACAACAAAAGGGCCTTTAAGTTTTTTTGATGATCCAATTGGACAAGATTTCCCCTAGAAATTTTAAATGTCGCCGGGCAGTCTGCTGACACCTCCCGTTTGCTCAGGCCTTTTTAGGAGGCACGTTATTTGTCTGCTAGGGGGATGAACAATGTAATTTCCTGCTTCAGCCCGGGAAAAAAGCAAAAAAGGTAGAAGGGGTGGGGAAAAAGAACAATGACCCAAACCCCATGGCAGTAACAGGGGAAGGAGCAGGGATTCCTAAAAGGTCACTTCACAATGGGGTGCTGCATTGATTTCTGGGTAGGACAGCCGAATTCAACCATCCCGCAAGGGATGATTCGCTTTCACCCTTTTTTACCCCCCTTTTTTTCACCTGCCGAGGGGAGGACAAACCAATACTAAGGACATCCTATGTAGTCATTTGGCCGCCTTCGCATCATCGTCCACGTCTGGCCGGCGCTAAAGGTTTCCACAGCGCTGTGGGGGTGGGGGGGGGTGGGCAGTACCGCTCATCACCAACCGAGTCGGATCGTTGATGAGCATTTTCTTCTACCTTGAGGAGGGACTCCCCAGCACCTGGACCAGACCCGGAAATAGTAGGTGGTAGCCTCCTTGGACAGCACCCTGCCACCCCACATTGAAATCCCCGGATGCTGGGGAGCCAAAGGTTTTTGGCCGCAACTGCGGTTTGCACTGGAAACTGTCCCGTGGCCAGTGTGTGGGATCTGTGGTTCAGTGGGGCGGGACCATGTTACCCCAAGGAGAACCGCTTGTCCACCCCCAAATGTGGGGAAAACTCACCTTTGTCAAAAATGAATCAGGGGGGATCACCGGGATTTTCCAACCATGCCTGATGCATCAGGTTAGATCACCATTTTTTTGTCTACTGGCTACCAACCCCAGTAATTTGAGTGCCCACCCGCCCCGATGCCACACTCTGCTCAGCTGCTCCTCTCCCCCCTCATCTTTACCGGGGGACTGGAAATTGCCCCCCAACCTGCCCACCCCCAACGGGCCTTAAATGTACCCTTCTGATCTGCTACCCCCAACCATCAGGTCTCCCTTTGTTGCTGTGTAACTTCCGGGCTATGTCACCTTGCCCCACTCTCTGGCCTGATGTGCTGCAAACCTGACGCCACCTCCTCATTGTCCCCTTTCCCCCCGACCCCCTCCCCTAGCGCCGCCAATTAACCCAATTGTGAATTTCCCCGGCCTGGCTGCTGTTGCTGCTGCCACCCCCCACACTGGAAATTTGTGCAACTCTTTTAAAATACTGATGTGTTGACCCTCTACATTTGGAATTAATTGTGCAACTTGGGGCCTACTCATGTGTTCCCAAACCTCCAAAAACTGCCCATTGTGCTCCTTTTCCCCTACTAAATGTTGTTTCCCACTCCCCAATCTGTCCTTGTGCCCCCTTCGGGTGGCCAAACCCTTTTTTTGAAACCCCCAACAAGGGGTAAATTGGGGCCCACCTGTGGCCTACCCCATGAAAGCTGCCCAACAAAACCCCTCTCTCACTCAACCCCCAAATGGGGGTTTTTCCTAATGCTTTTTCCCCCAAACCCCCCCCACTCTATGCGTTCCCAACTATTTTTTGGTTTTCCCCCTTTTTTGGGTCTTTCAAAAGGGAATGAAAAAGGACAAACAAACTGATTTTCCCTTTAAAGGGGGGCCCAAATAGGACATGGCCTTTGTTTGATCGGGTTATTATGATTAGGTACCCAAAAAAAGAAGGAGTGGTTTAAAAAAAAGAAGAAATGAAAATTTCCTTTTTAATTATCCCGGTCGGAACAACTCCGGTTTCTTTTTGGCTTTAGCAATGCGTTTGGAAATTAAATTGACTGATTGAAAGTACACTAAACCGATAAAAGGAAGGGCCCAAAAGGGAACTGTGACGTCAACGCAAAATTTTAAGCTGCCACCTTTCCCCACTCTTTCGGGGGGGTGGGGGGGGCCTTTAATGTATCCTTTTAAAGGGGGGAACAGGGTCTGTCTTTAATCTGGGGGGAATATCTAAAGGGGGGGTTTTGTAAAAGGAGTGCGCTCTTTCACGCTATAGGGGGATTTTGGCCCTTTCTGCTGGGTTTCTTTCTAGTTTGGAGCTGACTTTTACCTCATAGGCTTTCCCCCCTTTCACCAAATTCCCCCCAAAACCTCTCCCAATAAACCCCCATGTGGGGTGTGTACAAAAGGGGGGCACAGGTGGGGAAAGTGCTGAAAAAAAAATTTTTTGTAAAAAGTTATTGGGGTTTAAGTTTTGCGGAAGACCGTGGTTTAAATAGAAGAAAAGGGAAAAAAAAAAAAATTTCCCAGTAAATAAAAGATTTTTTCTGGTGAGCCCCTAGAGTAACTGCACGTGGGCATTTAAAAAATTTAAAAGCCTGTGTACCCCTATCTCCCATTGTATAATCACTGTATGGTGGGAATTTATTGGTTGTATTGTGAGGGTTTTTAGGTTCAGGCCAGTTTAAGGGTACTCCAAGTCTCCTGGAGGCTGATAAGCTATTCAGTCTTAAAATTTCCCACCCATCCCAGTTTTCGGAAAAAATTATATAATTTATTGTACAGAATAGACAAAAACTCCAATGTTATAGATGCATATATAAGCAAAATAAGGCAAATACAGACCAATTCTATAGGTTTTTGGCCAGAAAGGCCTTCCTCTGAGAACATCTGAAGAGGAAAAACATTGGAATGAGTGGCACATAAAATGTGGATAAATAAGAAAAACAAAGTCAAAAAGAAAAAGAGAACCCACAGGGGCCAAGATCCCAAAAATTCGAGAAAAAGAATAAAAGAAGAAAAGGACAAGCCCCCAAACGAGGAAGTTTTAAAAAAATAAAAATAGAGGAGAGGAAGAAAAACATATAATAGATAAAGAGGATAATATGTAAAATAGAAAGGATGATATACAAAAAGATGAAAACAAGGACAGTGTAGGATAGTATCTGATAAGTTAAGAAAACAAGAGGATGAAACAAAGAAAATAAAAACAAATGATGCCCAAAGGTTAGGCAGGCAAAGGGGGTTAGGGGAAGTATAAAAGTGTAATATTTAAAGGAAGGGAATAGTAAAATTCTGTAGCAAAGGGAAAAGGGTAAAAAAAAGGCTAACAAAGCAAATATGAAAAGGAGAACATGAGGGGATAAACAGACACCAGGTGGATGCAGGAGAAGGGACTGAATAAATCAAGTAAGGATGAAATAGAAATAAAGGAGCAACAGGTATGGAAAGCACAACAAAATGATGTTCCAGGGGAAAGCAGGTATGAATAATAATAAAGTAAGAGTAAAGGGGAATAAGAGATGATAAATTTTACCTGGTATGGGCAGGAGGTAATAAGAATGGAGCTGAATGGTGCCTATTAAGTGCACCAGACGCTAAATACCCACAATAGCGGGGACTTCCTGTCAGTGGAACACATGGGCAGGCGTAGTGCTTCACTTCCGCTGCAGTGGAACGCAAACCAGAAGTTTGGGTATCTCCGTGCAGAATGTATAGTTCTACATAGCGCTCGTGTCTATGGGCTAGTACAAACGAAAATAAGTCTAGGAGAGATAAGTAAACAGTACGAAATAAAGAGTAACAAAAGATATACTAAAGGAAAGAAGAATATGAGTTAGCAGAAGAAAAGAATAACAAATTAAAGCGAATGGAAATTACAGAAATCAAAAACAAATGTGGGCAATCATTAATATTTACAGAATGGGGATCAGACAGTCCAAAAGAAAGAGGGGTTTCTGGCCACGTCATGAATGTGAGAATAAGAAGAAAAATAAAAGACAACTGGGAAGGGAATAGAAAAAGGAAGAAAAGAAAAACGGACATACACACGGGGGATTGGAGAAAGATAAAAAATGGGCAGAACAGATGGGGAAAAGAAAGCGAAAGAACAAATAAAGTAAACCAAGGGGAGAGTAAAAGGACATGTAAGAGGCATATGGGAGAGGGGGCATGCCAAAGCAACGACCCTGAGAATAGACATCATTTTGCTCTGTAAAGAAAAGATGTAAGTTATGAAAAAAATATCATAAATACTATGTACAAAATTGAAAAAAATGATGATAAATATGGGGATATCACTCAGGTCAATGACAATCAAGTATAAAATAATCACATATTATAATGGGACCCAAAGAGTAACACATACAAAAATACAGCAAAATATACATAGGCCGAATAGACAGATAAGGGCAAAAGTGAGTAGTGCTAAAGCCATTTGCTATCGAACTCACGGCGGAGACCCAGTGGTTCCAGAGTTTTTGAAGTGTGTGAATCCAGAAGGTCTCCCTTCATTTAAGAAGGGCAATGCAATTGCCTCCTCTCCTTTGGGGAGGTATGTGATCAATAACCTGGAATCTCAGTTGCGAGATCTGATGTTGATGTTGGTGAAAGGGGCTGGAACGGGCAAAATATTATCATGGCACCTAATAGTGGATTTGTGCTTAGAAAGTCAATCTTTCACATGTTGTGATGTTTCTCCCACAGAAATCATCCAACACGGACATTTGAGTAAATATACAACAAAACTAGAATCACAAGGGAAGTAGTCGGGAATCTTGAACCTGTGACTTGTACTTGAATGGGCTTAATGATCACCCTTAATGACAGAGGAACAATGTGTGTAATGTAAGCATGGAAAAGTCCCATATTTGGGAGCTGTGAGGATATATTGTATATATGTTTTTTTAGGGGACCAACATCGGCCTTAACCAAGGTATCACGCAAATTCTTCTCCAATTTATAGCACTGCAAAGGCATTTGTTGAAACTCCACAGATCTGTAGATGAGAGAATTAAAGAAGAGGCCAGTGTTTCCTGATAATACCCATCATTTTGGAGGTAACGGGGTTGAATTTTTGTACAAAAGGTATTCACAGTGCAGATGGTTGGTTAGATGCAGACCTAGGAGAGTTTGAAGTTTCCAGAAGGTCTCCCTTCGTTTAAAAAGGGCAATGCGGTTGTCTCCTCTCCTTTAAGGAGATATGTGTTCAATGACCTGGAATCTCAGTTGCGAGATCTTGGGTTGATGTTGGTGAAGGCCTTTTGGACGAAAACGTACAGAATTGGTCTGTATTTGTCATAGTTTGCTTATATATGCCACTATAACATCGGAGTTTTTGTCTATTTGTATAGGAGGGCGGTGAAAAAGGGCCAAAAATTTAAAAGGCAAAAAAAAGCTGGAGACAAAAAAGGATATATTTCCCAATAGAAAGTAAAAAGTACCCCCAAAAAATTTTTTTTAAAACTATATAAAAAAGTAAAAAAATTTTAAACAGAATATGTTGGCCCTTTGAAAAGTACTGAGGGAGAGACTGTAGAGGGTGATGAGAAAAAAGCAAACCTATTAAAAAAAAATTTCTCCACTGTATTTACCGAGGAGGATGACCTTTTTGTTATGGGGAAGAGGGATGAGATAAACTCCAAAATTTAAAAATGTTTCTTGCCCTAACCCGGGAAAGGGAAGTGCTGCACCGTCTCAAGAAGATTAAAATGGGACAAACCCCGGGTCCGGATGGCATACCCCCAAAGTGCCTAAGGGAGTTAAGTGATGTCAAAAGATGGGCCCCAATATTCTTAATATTTTTTGGACTGTCTAATAATGGGGAAAGCCCCCAAAGGGAAATTGACCCCCCATACCCAAATGTCGTCCCAATATTAAAAAAGGGGAAAAAAAATTTGGGCCTGGAAATATGGGCCCGGTAAACTTCCCCCTTTTGGGGGTAAAATTTTTGAAGGTTTTCTCAGAGATGTATCCAGGGTATCTCACTAAAAATAATGAATAATCCCGGGTTCCCAGCATGGGTTTATAAAGGTTTGGGTCTTGTAAAACTAATCTCATCAGCTTTAGAGGAAGTTAGTTCTAGCCCTGGATCGGGGGAGACACGGGAAAGGGTCATAGATCTAGTTTTTTTCTAAAGCATTTGAAACGGTGCCACAAAAAAGGTTGGAAAGTAAAAGCAAATGCCCGGGATTGGGGGAAAATGTGTGAAAGGGGGAAAGGGCCAACGGGCCCTCAGAGATTAGAAAAAAAAAGGTTTAAAAATTTAAAAGGGTGAATATTGCATTCAACAATAAAAGCGTGCCTATAAAAAAACTTTTAACGGTCCCCCGGTTTGGCGTCTTGGTATAAGGGATCCTCCTGCAACCCATATATCAGTCCATAGGCAAAAACTTCTTAAAGGGCCCCCACATAAGCGTTTAAAAAAAATTTATTTTAATACCCACATAATAGGTAATGAACAACGTATCAAAATGGGGAAAAATTTTAAAAAACCCCTGGTCCGTATAGTTTGCACAAAGGCATATGTCCAATTTTTTCTTCTGGAGCCCCCAATCTTTCTGGCGAATTTTTTTTCCTATCAAGGGATAGTGGGGTTTGTACGTGACCCGACGTTTGGGAAAGGGTTTCCCTTTTCCCTTTTTTAAAAAAGGCATGCGTACTCCATTTTGCAAAGTCGTTTTAAAAACCCCCCCCCATCACGGGGGATCCCATAGCACGTCATACTAAAAAACAACAAAAAAAAACAATAATATCTTGACCTTAACACGAATCATAAAAAACAAGATCAAAATGGGCAATTTGGGACAAAACCATCACAATAAATGTGTAGACATTATAAGTAGCACTTTAAAAAAAATTTTCATTAAGGCCATTTGGTGCTAGGGGTTTGTAACTGTGAACCCAAAAATTTTCCTCTTTTTTCAAAAAGTTTGGGGAACCCCCCGGGAAATTCGTTTCTGACATCGATTTCCTCCAGAAAAACACCACTTGAGAATCCACCGGTGTCGGGGTTTCCCAAAAAAAAGGCGTGCACGGGGTTTTTCGCCCTTTTTTAAAAATTTCCTGACCTTTATCTTTTACATTTTTTTCTAAAAGGGTACGAAGGGAAAGTTTTGGTGTTCTGTAATCCTCTGCTTAATTTGGGGCCTTGTCTCCCTACGAAAATTTTTTGGGCCCAAATGGGCACTTAAGGGCGAAAAAAACTTTTTTTAACTAAAACAATTAAATAGCCTTTTAATATTCACTTCTTTTCCCTCTAAAGGGAGGGCAAATTTTGCACCTTTTATTATGGCCCCTCCCAAATTTAGAGCATCCCAAAAACAGGAAAAGTACCCTGTTTAATTGCCCCAATCCTCTCCCTTGTTGGTTTTTCTGGCCCTCCCAATATCCGATCTTACAAGATCATCACCTTTAAATTTTCCCCTTTCCTGAAAATTTGTCTTGGATTTTTTTTTCAAATAGGTACCCATATTTTTCATCTTTTTTGTAATATATGCCAGTAACGGTTTTTGGTACGCTTAATCAACTGAGCTTTTTTTACCTTACTTTGGTTATCATTGTCCCATCTCCCCTTTTTCCCTTTCACTTTTCTTTTTAAAATTTTTCCCCAAAAATTTTCCTCTCTTTTTAATTTTTCCCAACCCTTTTTCCTTTTTTTCTTAAAATTTTTTTTTAAAAAGGGTTTTTCCTTTTTCACATTGAAATTTTTTATCCCCCGAGCATATTTTTCCGGCCCCCCGGATGAACGGGCCCTCGGGGTATCCCTGTGGGTGTTGCAGGGGGGGGCCCAACTTGCTCAAATTTAGTGTGTTTTTTCCGATCGGTGGGTTTTTGGTTTATACAGGTTTTTTTTAAATGTATCCCCTGGTTCTTATCCGGGAAAACCCCTCAACATCCAAAAACTCAATTGTTTTTCTATTTTTTGTGAGTGTAATTTAATTAGCGGGGTGACTTTTCATTGATATACTGTCCCAAACTAAAAACAATTCAGCCCTCCGTACCTTTCCAAAAATAAGAATATTTTCTTTCACAAATTTTTTTTCCAACATAAGATCTTTTTTAAAAATATGTGGACAAATTGGCCCAAACCTGTTTTCAAACGACCACTTTTATATTTGGCCACACTTGGTCCGGCCGGAGACCCCAAAAAAGTCCCTTGCTTTTTGGAAAAAAAAATCCTCACTGAACCGAAAAAATTTCTTCTTTAGTACTTTTTCAAATAGTGCCATAAGAAAATAAAGAGGGCCCCCAATTTTGAAATGGAGGATCTAAATGTTAACACATCCCTTACTGTTTCGTAACTTCCTCAAAATGGTATTTTTTGGTAAAAAAGATTTTTTCGTCTAATTGCCCTCCCCAATTAGTTTTTTGGGCACCCCAATGTTTGTAATAAATTTAAAAACTGTTTGGGTTTGTCAGACAAAAAACCCCTTTTTTTTCTTTTACAAATTTCTAAAAGGAAATCCATCTTTTTGTAAAGTCCCAGGGGTTTTTCCAAAAGGGAAAAGGGGAAACCCTGAGACTTTTGGGCCTCCCATGGCGGGGATTTCAGCGTTTTGTAAATTTTTTGGGGACAAAAATCCCAAAGGGGACTCTGGGATTCGTCCCTTTTTAGCAGGGTTCCCATAGTAAAATTAATAGTCCCTGCTACCCACAGCCTCATCTATAAAAAAATTTAATTTCTCCCCTGGAACTCTAATTTTGGGGATTTTTTTTAAAAAGTATCTTATAAACTTTTTTATCCCCAATTTTGTAGGGAGGCCCCCACGCTTTTAAGTCAGTTCTGTCCAGACAACGCCCCCCCCGGCCTTTATCGGCCTTCTTAAAAATTTAAATACCTGATCAGATTTTAATTCTTTGATCGAAAATTTTTTTCTTTTTTGGAAAGGGTTTGTCAGGGACAAAACCCCCCCAAAAACATTCCTTTTTATCTTTTTTTTCTTTTCCCCCCAAACCCCGGGAAAAACGTTTTAAAAGGAAATTTATTTGTATATTGGATCAAACTGACTTCTTTTTTCCCAATTTAACCGTTAACCCTCTCATATATACCCTTTTTAACAAAGCCTTTGGGTTTCCAAAATTCATTTTTAATTTTGTTTCTACGGCATAGCTTGTAAAAACAACTTCAAATTTAAAAAAGCCTTTCATATTTTTAGGAACGAAATTTATTTTCTATTGAGAAAAAAAACCTTGTACTTTCGCAGTTTTTCCTTAGATGAAAATATTCACAACTAGCGGTTCTGGTTTTCCCCAACCCTTGCCCCGCCTCCCTTTGTTTTGGGTTTTTTTCCACCAATTTTTTGCCCCCATTGGATTCTCCTCTGTACTGCTGGCCCCCTTAAAAAAGGGGTTTAAAGGGCCCTTTTGTTGTTTTTCCTTTTTTGTTTTTTTTTACCCTGAGGTTTCTTGGGAAATGTCCCCACATAGTATTTTAGGCTTTCAGGGGAGAAGTATTATTGCGGGCTGTGCCTATATTGTTTTGCCCTCTTTGCCACGGGTTTTGCCCCCATTTAAAAGACCCCGTTTTAACCCGGTAGGGCCTTTGTGTCACGTTTAAACTTTCTCTACTTTACTTTTAATAGTTGTTCTTTCAAATTTTCCCATATTACCCTGTAATTCCCTTTTTTGTGCCCCTCAAAAATTGTCCAATCCAAAACTTTCTTTATATTCCCTCTTCACAGGGCACAATATCCGACCCTTTAAAAATTTGACAGCAATTTTCCCAAAAGCTGAATCGTCAGGATCATGGATCTTGCGAGTAAAGGTTGGGCAATTTCCATACCATTTTTTCTTTTTATGCAGCATCGTCCCTTTTTGGGGGATGGGGGGGCCCCGGGGACTTCTTTAATTTCCCCCCCGGGTTTCTTAATGCCTTGGCCCTATTCTGTTTTTAGTTGAGGGAAAAGCCCTCATTTAAAGGGTTTTTTCCTTTTTTTCACAGCTTTTTCCCCGCTTTTTAATCACGTTTTTTCAGGCTCGCCACTCTGTCAACATTCCCAAAATGAAGCCGGGGGTTTTTGGCTTGTTTTTGTTTAGCCGTTCTATCTTTGTCAGAAAAGGCAAACATATGCTCTGGGTTTTTATCACTTTGTTATCTCTTTCCCAAAAAAGCATTGTTGCCGACCCTTTTGTGGAAAGAAATTTTCAAATATTGCATTCAAAATCAAGCCCCTGGGTATTTAAATATACTTTTAACGGTCACCGGTTTGGGGTTTTGGTAAGGGGGTTTCCTGCAACCCTATATCAGTCCATTGGCCAAAAAAATTCTTTAAGGCGCCCCATAAGCCCCGTTTAAAAAAAACTTTACTTTATACTCCACATATATAAAGTAAGTGAAAAACGTATCAAAAAATTTTGAAAAATTTTAAAACCCGGTGCCTTATAGATTGCCCCAAAGGCATAAAAACCAAAAAATTTTTTCGGGGTCCCAATCTTTTTGTGCAAACTCCAAACAAAGCGGGATAGTCGCCCGGTGTACGTGAAAGCGACGTTTCGGAAGGGTTTTCTTCCTTTTTCAAGCATGCCTTTCTCCAAATTTTGCAAGTCGTTTAAAAAAACCCCCCCCCATCACGTTTTATACATAGCAAGTCATACTAAAAAACAACAAAAAAAAACAATAATTTCTTTACCCCCTTAAAACTGACATCAAAAAAAACACTCAAGCATCAAAAAAGAATTTAGACTAACATCAAAAATAAATGTGTAGACATTTTAAGTAGCCACCCTTTAAACCCAAAAAAAATTTTTTTTAAGGCCATTTGGGTCCCCAGGGATTGTAAAAAGGGTTAATCCAAAAAGGCCCCCTCTTTTAAAAAAGATTTTTAACCCCCGTCCCCATTCGTTTTTTGGAACCCTCGATTTTTCCCCCAGAAAAAACACCACTTGAGATTCCCCTCACCTGGTGGGCTGGGTTCATGAAAAAAGGCGTGCCCCACAGTGGTTTCGCCATAATTTTTTTTCCCTTTCCCGACCTCCCATCTTGTTTAAAATTTTTTTCAAAGGACGGGATGGAGAAATTTTTGTTCTGTTATCCTCGCTTAATTTTTGTCGGCTGACTTGCTAGTTGGGTTAATTTTAAAATTAAAAACCGAAAACTTTTTGGGATATTTTTTTACAAAAAGTTTAAAAAAAAGGGGGGAAATTTTTGAAAAAAGTCCCCCGACAAAAATTTTTTAGGAAAGGGAAATTATAGGGGGGATGATCTTGTAAGATCGGTATTGCAGTGCGCAGAAAAAAAAAACCCAAAAGCAGAGGATTGGGACAAAATAAAAAAAAAAGGGGGACATTTCCCATGTATGGCATGCCCCTAATTGCAGCCCAAAATAAAAAAGGGGCCCAAAAAATTTTCCCAAACCCCCTGAAGGGACAGAAGTGAAAATTAGGGCTATCAAAATTTTTTGTAGTAAAAATGTTATATACCCCTTTAATGCCCTTGTGGGAAAATATACCTGGGGAGACAAACCGACAAAAAAATTAAGCAAGGGGGGGTTTCAGAAAACAAATCTGCCATATGTACCTTTGGGGAAAAAAAGCAACAAGAAGAGGTCAGGAAAAATAATAAATATGGCGAAAACCCCTGTAGCCCCCGCCATTTTCATGGGAAACCCGGGCCCAGGGGAGGGGATTTTCAAGTGGGTGTGTTCTGGGGGGGAAATCGATGTCAGAAACGAATGCGAGGGGGGTTTAAGCCCTTTTGAAAAGAAAAGGCAAATTTTATTCACACGTTACAATCCCTTGCACCAAAAGGCCTTAATGAAAATTTTAGCTTAAAGTGCCAACTTATTAAAGTTTTCACTTTTTTTGTGATGTTAAATCCTAAATTGCCCATTTTGAATTTCCCTTTTTAGTGTTTATTAAAGATGTCAGTGTTAAGGTCAAGATATTATTGTTTTTAAATTGGGTTGTTTTTTAGGGATGAAGTGTATGTAATCCCACGTGATTTGGGGGGAGGGTATTTAAACGACTTTTTAAAAAAGGGGAAGCCCCAAAGCCTTTTTAAAAAAGGGAAAAGAAAACCCTTTCCAAAAGTCCGCATCATGTACAAACCCGCGACTATCCGCCCCTTTTTGGGAAAAAGGAATTTTTGGGAAACCCAAAAAAATTTGGGAACCCCCGGGGAAAAAAAAAATTTGGGCATATCCAATTTTTTTGGGAATCTATAAACCCGGGACCCCCGGGGTTTTTTAAAATTTTTTACATTTTTGATACGTTTTTTCACTTACCCATAAAAAGTGGGGGAAAAAAATAAAAGTTTATTTTAAAAATGCTTAAATTTTTCCCCTTGGAAGAAGTTTTTTCCTATGAATTAACGGGGGAATTTCTCAGACTTTATCCCTGTTACTAGTGGGGTACACAGGGCTCACTATTGGGCCCTATCCCTTTAACATCTTTATTTAAAGAGTTACACAGGGAAATTTTACAGAAAAATAACGATCTTTTTCAACTTTATCGCTGCAAAGTAATTCCCAAAACAATTGATAGTGGGTTATTAAAAAGGATTGGATAAGTTGGAGGCCTGGGCAGAGAAAAGGCAGATGAGGTTTTAAAAACAGATAAATTTCCCCAAAGGGTTTTGCACCCTGGAGTGGAAAATTTAAACCTGACAAAAAATTAAATGGAAAAAGGCTGGGTAAAAAATGACGGAGAAAAGGGCTTGGGGGAAACCTGGTTTGGGCAGTAAACTTAATTTTAGCCCGCCAGTGTCCGGGCAGCAGCTGCCAAAGCAAAAAAGGGTCATGGGTTGTATTAAAAGGGGGAAAAGATGCACATGATGAGAACCCTTAAATTTTCCCATTATACAAGCACTGGGTTTGGGCCAACCCCTTGGGAAAATTGTGTACAGGGGTTTGGGGGAAACCCGTTTCCCCCAGGAAAAAACATTGTGAGCTTTTAACAGGTAAAAAAGGCGGGCCAAAAAAAAATAATAAAAGGAAATGGGTGGACCCACAATTTTCCCAGAAAGATTAGCAAATTGGGGTTTTTTAGTTTTGAGAAAAAAACGACTTCGGGAAAAATTTAAAAAATATGTTTTAATCATCAAAGGTCCAAAATAGAGATCTCTCCCCAAGATTCATTTTTACCCCCAAATGTATCTTGAAAAAAGGGGGCATTCTCAAAATCTTGAGGAAAAAAGAAAAAATTAGAAACCTGCATAAACAAGAAAGAGAAATTTTTTAATGTTTGAGCCCTTTGGGTGTGGAACTCTCTCCAAGGGGGAACTTGTCATGGTGGGTCAATAACAGAGTTTTAAAAAAGGGGTTTTGGGTGCATTTTTTAACAAGTTATAGTGTCCCAGGATTCTGTAGAAGGGGCGGATCCAGGGGTTTTTCCCCATTGCCAGATTTTAGTTTGGAAGGAAATTTTTTTACCCAAAAAAAGAGGACAATTTGGGTTCTACCTAAATTTTGGGGTTTTTTTGGCCCTTTCCCCTGGATCAACACTTTAGAAACAGGCTGAAAAAATTGGATGGAAAAGTCGTTTTTTTCGGGCCCTTTCAAAAATGTTAAATATGATTAAAAATTTTTGTACAAATAAACTTTTGGGGATGAAATCCTAATTTGGGTGTTTCCCGTTTGGCCAATGTTTGAAGGAAAATTTAAAAATAGGGTTTTGGTTTTTTCTTTTTCACAAAGGGACCCTTAAAAAGGAAACTTTTTAATAACCCAAAAGGAAGCAAGGAAATTTTTTTAACCGAATAAAGGCTACCAAAGGTTTTTCCCGGGACCGCTTGGGGGTGAAACGCGAAAACCCTAATTTAGTTTTCTTTAAAAGGGGTTGGTTAGGGGGAAGGGGGTTTTAACTTTCTGTTGGGGGAAGGGCTGTGCCCCCTCCCGAAAAAAATAAAAAGGGGCGGGGGGTCCCTTTTTTTTAACCCCCCGGGGTTAGCTACCTGGGGAAAACATAAAAAAAAAGGGAAGGGAAAAACAAAAACCAAACGACCAAACTTTTCCCATTCCCGTTTAAAAATCGGTTTCCCGAAATCTTTTTTCCAAAAAAAAAGCAGTTTTTTGGGGAAAATCCCCAAAACCAAAAACCCCTTTTCAAAGGGACCAGGGAAACCCTATTACCCCCCAAAAAATTTCTGTTTTCCCCCCTCCCAAAGCCCTTAAATGAGTTTTTCCCCCCTTGCTTGGGGTTATCAGAAAGGGGTCAATTTTTTCCCCCGGGCTCATTTTTTTTGCCCCTTTTAACCTCCAAAGGAAAAATGGGGAAAAACAGCCCTTTACAAAAGCTTTTTCGGATAAGGTGAAAAAAGGGGGGGAGTTAAAAGGTGTTTTAAAAAGTGTTTTGTGTTTTCAAATTTTTTTGGGGGTTAAAATGTATTTTTATGGGTTAAACCTGAATTTACATTGTGTGAATTTGTCGAAAAATATTTCTTTGGAAAAGGGACCTTTTTGGTGGAAAGGTTAAAAAGCAAAATTTTAAAAGGCCCCCAAAAAAAATTTAAAAAAAGTTTACCTTCCAAATGGTAATCCTTTAAATTCAAATTGGCAAATTTCCCCTACCACAGGTTTAAGTATTGTAAAAAATTTGAAAGATTTATTTTCAAGAAAGGGGGTAAAAAAAAAAATTTTCCCGAAAACCCTTTCCCCTTTCCAAAAATATTTCTAAAATTTTGAACGATCGGCAGAGCGATCCTTAAAATAAATTTTGAACCAAAACCCAAACCCAAAAAGGGGGATTAAGGGACAATGCAGTGGACCTTTTTCCCAAATCCATGACATCACCCCTTGGCCATGCCAGAGCCTTTCCCCCCCACCTTCAACCACTCAATTTTTAACATACCCACTTATGGGCTGGGACACCCCAGCCCCGCCCGCCTAAAAGATAAAATTTTGGGAGGGCAGGGAGCCTTTGGCCCCCCTTCCCCATGGTTTTTTTAAATGTTTGAGAAACCCAAAAACACACAAACAAAAAAACAAATAAGGGAAAGGCCAACCAAAAGGATTCAGGTAAATTTTTTTAATTCCTGGGACATACATGACCACCCCTTGGGGCCTTATACCCTTGGGGCCCCCCGGGGAAATGGTTATGTGATGCCCGGGTGCCGATGATTTCCCTGCAACCGGAAACCTAAACCCAAAAGGGCCCCGGGGTTCGTGTGACGCACTACCCTGGCCATGTCCCTCCCCCAAAAAATTTTACCAATTTAAAACAACCCGACAAAAAAAAAAAACCGTTACTAAAGGGTTTTACACAAAAAAAATAAAAAAAAATTTTGCTCCCAGAATATGGAAAAAAAACGTGTTTTACTTTTTGAATAAAAGTGTTTTTATTGTGTAAAAGCGGTAAGACAAAAAAAAATATGTAAAATTTTGGTATTGCCCGTTAAACATAAACGATCTTTTGAATTAAACCCCAGGGATGTCATACCGCAAAGTTTACCGCTTTAAAAAAAAAAAAAAAAATCCCCGGATTTCTGATTTTGTTCACTCCGCCTCCTAAAAAAAACCCAAAAAAAAGCTTTTAACCCTTTTAAATTTTCCCCGGAAAATGGGGGCCA
The DNA here is from genome assembly GCA_025379985.1 of Phyllomedusa bahiana. Taxonomy (NCBI): domain Eukaryota; kingdom Metazoa; phylum Chordata; class Amphibia; order Anura; family Hylidae; genus Phyllomedusa; species Phyllomedusa bahiana. Next base: position 24,463 of record JAODAL010037156.1, on the reverse strand, counting down.
AAAAAAACAGTAACTCATCATGCAACAAACAAGCCTTTAATCAACTCCATGTACAGAAAAATAAAAAAGTAATGGCTGACAGAATATGATGACAAATTTTCTTGAAAGTGTGAAAAATTACTACAAAATTTCTAAGCCACCTCATGTCATAAAAAAAAAATTATGCCAACCTACAGTAGACATATGGTAGATGTTAATTTTAAAGTGTTTTGTGTGGAATGACACGTGGAAATTTTTAAAGTTTGAAAATGGCAAACTTTTCCAAATTTCTGACATTTGGATATTTTTCACAAATAAACAAGGATTGTATAGACAAACATTTCTTACTAGGTTAGAGTACAATGTGTAATGAGAAAACAAACTCTGAATCACATGGATAGGTGAAAGTATCAAAAAGTTATTCTTGCATAAAGTGACACATGGCAAATTTCGAAAATGGGGCACTGTCAGGAAGCTTAAAACTGGCTGTAAGGGTTTATACAACATATCTTCGTGCCACTTTTGCTTTTAAAAAACAATTAATCTTTTTTTAATATTTTCCCTCATATTATAAATCAATAATCTAAAGTAAAAGTTAAATAAAAATAAAGCCTATAATCACAGAAAAAAGGCCAAAAAAATTGTATAATAACTGAGTGCAAGAAAGTATTATAGCGTTCAGTCGAGCATGTACTATGGAAAAGAAATATTTGCATGGTAAGGAAGGGGAGCAAATGACTAGGTCAGGAACTGGTTAAGAATATGTATTAAGATATATTAACATAGGACTGGACACAACCCTTAGACCTCTTAGAAAAAAACACAAATGACCACTGTCTGAAAACAGGGACAGGATATCCCCAATAGATAAAGGGGCCAGATACAAAAGAATATCCTAAGAAAAAAAACAAGTTCTGAACAGTACCTTTAGAAAACAATCTAAAGTACAACTTTTAATAGTGAAGAGATAAAACACTAACAACCCCTGGAAAAGTCCCTATAAAATAAGTCTGCCTATCCAAATAAATGTGGGGTAGTCACCCGAATAAACACCGACAGGAACCTAGACAGATACACCCACAAAAATCCTTACTTTCTATAAAAACAATACACATAAAAATATACAGTCTTAACACAAAAAATTAAAACCATGAATGAAAAGTAAATCCACAGGGTTACACATGGGATATCAATGTAGTTGATATTGGGGAACCTTTGTTTTAACTAGAATCTCCCAACACCTTTGGAGGGTAAAGGTGGGTAAAGGTATTCTGGCCAAACATGTCTTCATACCTAAACCATATTGATCATCTGTGGGGCATCCTTAAATGGAAGGTGAATGAGAGCAAAGTCTCTAATATCCACCAGCTTGGTATTGTCGTCATGGAGGAGTTGAAGAGGATTCCAGTGGAAACCTGTGAAGCTCTAGTGAACTCCATGTACAAGCGAGTTAAGGCAGTGCTGAAAAATGTGTCCGTTTTCACTTCGGGGTGTACCCACTTTTGTTGTCTGTGACTTAGACATTAATAACTGTTTGTGGAGTTATTTTGATGGCAAAACAAATTTATATTGTTAAACAAGCTGTACACTGACTAATTGACATTGTATCAGTGTTGTCCCATGAAAAGACAATACAATATTTACAAAAATGTGAGGGGTCTACCCTAACTCCAGTCCTAACCCACCCCAACCCTGACCTTACCCTAACACTACCTGAATGCCAACTCTAGCCCTACTCCAACCCTAACTCCAACCCTAACCCTATCCTAACCGTACTCCAAAAATAACCCTACCTCAACCATACCCTAACTTCAACATAAACCCTACTCCCAGCCCAACTTCATCTGAACCTCTTATGACCAATGTTCATCATGGCAGCATCATAGTGAGTAACATTAAAGGTCGAAACATCACAGGGAGCAACAGCACGGGAGCAACATTAAAGATAGAAACACATCGGGGAGCAACAGTGTGGGAAGAAACATTACACGGAGCAAAAGTATGGAGAGAAACATTACGGGAGGCAACTGTGTGGGGAGAAGCATCAAACGAAACAACATTAAAGGTAGAAACATCATGGGGAACAACAGTACAGGGCGAAAAATTATAGGGAGAATCACTAAGGGAAGAAACAGCATGGAGATCAACATTAAAAGGTAAAAACGTTACGGAGAGCAACAGTATATTAAGGAACATTACAGGGAGCAACATCATGGGGAGAAACATTACAAGGAGAGAGAAATTACAGTGAGAGACATCACAGGACAGAGACATCACAGGGAGTGACATCACCGGGGAGAGACATTACATGAGAAAGACATTACGGAGAGCAACGTAAAGGGAGCATCATCAGCGCTTCTCTCGGTGAGTACAGAGATCATCCATCTTGTGCTGGAATGGATTTTGTGTGAGGCATTTCCGCAGTTAAAATCCGATTCCCATTGAATCCTTTGAACATTTTAATTGGGGTAAAACGGCTCAGGCATTGACATGTCACTTGTCTGTTTCCAACGCTGAAAAGAAGCGAGGAAAGCGCATGGAAAAATGGTGCCAGAACTATGTGTGAATTACGATGTAGTTTAACATAGGAATCAATGATAATGAACCAGAAGAAAATTTCTGGATGTTATTTGGACTCTGCTTTGGGGAGGGGAAAATGCGCCCAAAACAGCATCCAAAACAGCCATGTGAACATGGCTGATTTGGACATCGTTAAGGCGGGATTCTCTGCCTCAAACACCCTTAAAAAAAAACTAAAAAATAATTTTTTCGTTATTTTCATTGACTTGGGGTAACCGCATCCTATTCACACAGACAGGTTTACATGGTTGCCTCACTTATTTTTTAGCGCGTTTCCAGTGCGGGAAAATAATGACTGTCAACCCTTTGATGAAATTCCAGTTCAAATTTCCATAGGAATCAATAGAGCGCTTTAAGACCCTATCCAAAACCTTAATCACAAATCTGGTGTGGTTTTGCCACAGATGCACACCCAAAAACTGCCCTGGCAAGTAATTTTTATGGCTGTTTCAGAAAGAAAACAGTGCTGAAAAAAACCATGCCAAAAACCAAATGGAAAAAACGGCATCAAATTCTTGTCAAAAACCTCATCTGAAAACTGCTGCATATGAGGTTGTTTTACAGACAAGTGTTTGAAACTGATTTGGATGCTTAAAAATTAGCATCCACCCTCAGAATACCTGTAATCAATCTATATTACCGGACTCAAAGGGGGAAATTACAGGGTATCCCAGATCTCAGACAACGTACATTAACAGAGACCCCCAGATCACAGGGCATCCTGACACAGATAGTTCCTCAGGGTCTAACTCCCCCAACTCCGCTGCAACCCCTCAGGTTCTCATCATGCCACCTAAGTCTCACAACTCGGGGCCCAATAAAAAAAAATCTGTCAGCAAAACCCGTCTCAGGCCCGCTTTGGCATGACCCTTTTTGAAGAAAAGGGGAAGGTTTTTTTTTTTTTTTTAAAGGGGGTTCTCCCCATGGGTCGCAAACCTGGAAAACCCTGAGTGGGCCTGCCCTCGAGTTCTTAATGGAACCCCAAAGGGGATATGGCGCAGTCAGAGGCGTCTTTTCCCGCAAAATTTGGTTAGGGTTTCCTCGCCTTTTCCCCCTACCAAAAAGATTTCAAACCCCTTGGGGCAGAGGTAAAGGGGGCCTGCAGATCCGAGATTGCTATGGTGCGTGGGGAATTTAAAAGGGGCTTGCTAGCCGAGGGGAAAAGCCCTTAAAAAATCGCCCTGCGACACAAGAAATTCTTTCCGTTTTGCAGACCCAAGTTTCAACACAAGTTTGCCATTTTTAGAGATACTAAAAGAATTTAGAGGTTTGGGGACAAAGGGGACGACCCCTGTAACATCGGGAATTTAGAGGTTTTCCCAAAACCAGCAGTCGGGGAAGCCCTTTTGTGTGGTCCTCTCAAAATTCTTAAATTTCCCTGTTTGGGGGAAACCCAGGACTCTCACAAAATCGGGATTCGACCGAGCCCATGGGGCCCCTTAAACCCAGAGCCAATTTAATATCCCCGGTTTATAATCTGTTTTTTTCCAGGGACTTTTCAGTTTAAAGGGAAAACTTTATTAGGGCGGCGGAAAGGGGGCCCGGAGGTCCATTGATACAAGGGGGACTCAAACCCAAATTTTTTCCAAGACTTGTCTTGGATAACTTATATAACGGGGGGTGCCCCCAAAACTACTGTTTGGCGGAGCTTAAACGAGAGACATCAAGATAAAGGGGGATATCCTTTTATGTTGATTGTTCAAAAGAGGGTTTAAAAGGCTCCCCCTCAGGGGCCAGGGGACCCCCGTCAGTTTTTTTCCCACTCAAAAATTGTAATTTTTGGGCCCTTTCCCAGACGGGGAAAATAGACCCTCCCCATCCAGCGCCAGCCGCAGTAGGGAAAAAAAACCCCTCGATTTTGGGGGAGGAAGAAACCCCCAGAGGATCCAGGGGGGACCATCACGGGGGGTTTTAAAAACCCCCGATAGAGACTTTTAGGGTTTTGGGGGAGTTTTTTTTTTTTGGGGCCCCGGGGAAAATTTTTTTTTAAAAGGGGGCCCCCCCGGGGGGTTTTTTTCCTTTTTTTTTTTTTTTTTTTTTTTTTAAAATTTTTTTTTTGGGGGTTTTTTTTTTAAAAAAATTTTTTTTCCTTTTTTTTAAAAAAGGGGGGAAAAACCCCCCCCTTTTTTTTTGGGGGGGGGGGTTTTTTTTTTTTTTTTAAAAAAACCCCCCAACCCCCCTTCCCCCCCCCTTTTTTTTTTTCCCCCCCCCCCTTTTTTTTTTTCCCCCCCCCCCTTTTTCCTTTCCCCCCCCCCCCCCCCCCTTTTTTTTGGGGGGGGGGCCCCCCCAAAATTTTTTTTTTAAAAGGGTTTTATTTTATTGTTTTTTTCTTTTTTTTTTTTTTTTTTTTTCATGTTATGTTTTTTTATTTTATTTTTTTTTTTTTTTTTTTTTTTTTTTTTTTTTTATTTTTTTTTTTTTTTTTTTTTGTTTTTTTTTTTTTTTTTTATTTTTTTTTTTTTTTTTTTTTTTTAGTTTTTTTTTTTTTTTTTTTTTTATTTTTTTTTTTTTTTCTTTTTTTTTTAAAAATTTTTTTTTTTTTTTTTTTTTTTGTTTTGTTTTTTCTTTTTTTTTTTTTTTGTTTTTTTTTTTTTTTTTTTTTTTTTTTTTTTTTTTTTTTTTTTTTTTTTTTTTTTTGGTTTTTTTTTTTTTTTTTGTGTTTTTTTTTTTTTTTTTTTTTTTTTTATTTTTTTTTTTTTTGTTGTTTAATTTTTTTTTTTTGTTTGTTTGTTTAATATTTTTTTTTTTTGTTGTTGTGGTTTTTTTTTTTTTTCTTTTTTTTTTTTTTTTTTTCCCCCCTTTTTTTTAAAAAACCCCCTCCAAAAAAATTTAAAAAAAATTCCCTTTGGGGCCCCCCCGGGGGTTTGGGAAAAAAAAATTTTTTTTTTTTAATTAATTAAAAAAAATTTTTATTTTTTTTTTTTTTCCCCCCCCCCAAAAAAAACCCTTTTTTTTAAATTTTAAAAAATTTTTTTTTTTAAAAAATAAAAAAAAACCCCCCCCCCCCCCCCCCTTTTTTTTAAAAATTTTTAAAAATTGGGGGTTAAAAAGGAAAAACATCATCCCCCGTTTGGGGTTCCCCTAGCCATGGTTGGACCCAGGTTTCTCCCAGATGGGTTTGGGGCTTTTTAAAATTGAGTCAAAATGTTTTTTTTTTTTTTTGGTCTCCCCTATCCCTAGTGGGATTTTCCCCTGCCCCTTTCCCTTTGGGGAATTTTGGACCTATGATCTCTTGAGGGTTGTCAAAATGAGATATATTTTTTTCTTTAAAAACAACCCAAAAGGGTTTTTTTAAAAATTAAATTTCCTTAAACGTAAAAAGGGCTTGAACTCAAACCCTTTTTAAAGAAGGTTATTACTAACTGAATTAAAGGGGTAATATCCCTGACTTTAGGGGTTCCTTAAGAAACACCCCCTCCAACAGTTTTAGGGAAAATTTTAATTTTTTTTAAATAATTTTTTCCCGTGTCCTATTAGTTTCCCAAAACAAAAGGAGAAAGCGGGGGTTTTGGCGTTTAAATCCTTCCCCTCTATTTGGGCCCATTGGGTTCGAATCCACGCTGGACAAACCTTAAGGAAGAAAACCACCCTTTCTAAAAGGTAATACATGGGGGCCCCTTTACATTTTATGAAATTTCCAAAATTGGCACCAAAAATCAGCCCCCAATTAACATTTTGAAGGGGGGGATTTTTTATCAAGACCCCAATCGAGAGCCCCCCTTTCTATGGTACTAATAGGGGGGGATTTTAAATCTCGCTTTTCTAAAACTAGCAGATAGACTTCCTTGAACCAGAACCCAAATTTGTTTCCCCATGCAGACCAAAAACTTTCGAGGGGAATTTAGAAAAAAAAAATTAGGGGTTTTTGGGGTTTTTATTTGACTTATGGAGAGAGTTTTCCCCAAAGGGGAAGGGGTTCACATTCTTTTCCCCACCACCCCTTTCACCCCTCCGGGGATCAACTTTTTTTTTTTGGAAAGCCCCAAAAGCACTGAGGCAAAATTGGGGGGGTCAAAACATAGGACCCCATCCTTTGGTTGACCCCGCTCCTTACGTTTTTAAAAACTGGGGGCCCCTGAATCCCAATATATTCGCCCAATCCCCAGGGAAAGGTTTTTTAACAAAACATTAAATTTTAAAAAAACTGCAGCCCTGGGGGGGGAGATTAGGAAAAATTTGGGGGAAATTATTTTGCCAATAAATGTTGGCTCGGACCCCCTCCAGTTCCCTCTCTGGGGGGGGCAAAAAGGGGGTTTTTATTTGGGGGGAAGATTATCGTTTTTAATGGGTTAAAGATTTGAAGAGGGAGAAAAATTTTTACAAAAAGGAAAAAACTCCCATTTCCCCTGTTGGTTGGTCTGGAGGCTGTTTTTAAAAACTAAACCCAAAAAAAAAGTTTAAACTGGGGAAAAAATTTTTTAGATTTAAAGGTCAAAAACTGGTTCTTTAATGTTAGGAAGCCCGAGAAACTTCAAAATATATTCAAAAGCATGTTTTTTTGGGAAAAAAGGAAATTTAGACCCCCACCCCTTTTGCTGGCCCCAAAAACAGCAAAGGGGGGAAATGGGGGTGGGTTTTTTATCCAAATGCCCTGCAAAAAAAATCGGGCCCAAAGTTCACATATGATCCAGATGGGGTTTGCAAAAATGTTTCATCGAAAATACTCAAAAACTATACTTCTTCCTCAAACCCTTCCCTCGACGCCGGGGGCGAGGGGTTTCGGGCCCTTTTAGGGGTTTTTTTTTTTCTAAAATGCATTTCCAAACCCTTCCAAGGGGGGGCCGGGGTGACAAAAACAAAATTGCACCCTTAGGGCAGGAAGAATTAGAAGAAAGTTTTTGAAGGGCCCAAAAAAAATAAAAAAAAAGGCCCCCGGCCCGGAGGGGGTAAAAAATCAATAAATTACCAAAAATTTTCCCCTGAGCTTATAGCAAACCAACCCCAAGGTCTAACAATTCGATCTAGAGGGAAAACCCCAAAATTGCCCCTGGGTTTTTCCCATTCCTATTTGACTTTTTGATATCAAAACCTAAAAAGGGGACCCGATGGATGTATCAAATTTTATGGGCCCAAATTAGCTTGAAAAAATTCAGTTTAAGTTTTTTAACAAAGATATGGCAGACCTTTTTGGAAATTTCTGGGTTGCCACAATTAAACCTTTAAAGATAAAATTTTGGGTTTTGTCTTACCCCCGGAAAGGGAAAGGAGAAAAACCGCGAGGGCAAATAAACCCTTATTGACGCCCTAAAAAAAAACGCACTCTTCGGGGCGGGGTTTTAAAAGCCTGGGACGCCGGGGAAGGGCCTTCGAAAAGGAAAAAAATTTTGGACGTAAAAGATGACCCTCTTCCCCGGGTTTTTGGTTGTGGGGGCCCCCTTTCTAAAATTCTTTGGGCGTGTTTTTACCCCTCCCCAACCAAAAACTTTTTAAAGTTCCCAAATGACCTCCCCCCATGATAAAAAATGACAAATGGAACGGGGCAAGGACCCCATGTTTTCCTCTCTTTTTCCCTGCTATGTGTTGACCCAAATTGGCCTCACCCATTCGCCTCAACCGGAAAATAAGAGGAGTTACTGTGGGGAAAAAAAAAGGGGTTTTTAAAAACCTGTAAACTTTTCCCGGGGAGGAATTTTTTTTAACGCTTCCCGGCCCCTCCCCCCCCCCTTTAACCAAAACCCTTCAAAATTTTTTTGGCAAAGTCTTTTAATTTTCTCGGGTTTAAAAAATTTAAAACAAAAAACCAAGACAGAAACTCTCCCAAATTTTAATTTGGGGGCGGGGGATGACTTAAAACCCCCTTTATACCCCTTTATAATTACAAATTGGAACCCACACCTCCCTGAAGTATTTGGGGGTTTAAATCTCACTAAGACTTTCTAACCCTTGTACGGAAAAAAAAATTTTCCCAAGAATATTTGGGAGTTTTCAATTCTATTAGAAAATGCAGGTCCTTGCCATATCAGGGGGCTCGGCAAAATGGCAGAAAATTAAAGATGCCCACCCTTTCCCAAATTTAGTCTCCCTTATTTGAACCCCCTCCCATTTCCCCAATCCCCCTGAGGATTTTTGAAGTCACTCCCAGGGAAGTTTTAATTAAATTTATCTGGGCCTTGGGGTAGACATAGGTTTGGGGTAAATCAAAAAATCTTCCTAAAAAAAGGTTTGGTGGGGTTTGGGGGGAGTTTCCAGATGGGGGGAAAATTTTACTGGGCAGCGCAATTGAGAGCCCCCCTGAGGTGGGCATCCTCTTTCCCTTTTATTCCAGATGGGGGGGAAAAATTGAAAATGTGGGTTTAGCCCCGGGGGTCCCCCCAAATTTCCCCTTTTATCCCCCCAAAAATTTTTTTTAAATACCCCGGGCTTTTTTCTTTTTAGGACCAATGGGGGTTTCCTACGGATATATGGAAAAAATCCCGGCCAAGAAATTCAATCTTCCCTCCCCCCAACCCCGCCTTGATTTTTTCGTTTCCTGTTAAACCCCCTTTTCCAGAGGGGGGTTTGGGGCAATCCAGCTATGGGGAAGGGGTTCGAAAAAAAAAATTTTTCATGCTGCAAAATGGGGTGGATATTTTACTGGGGCGTTTATTGACTTTTAAAAAACTCCAACAAAATATATCCTTATTTTAACAGGGAGTAGTTTACGATTATTTGCAGATCACTCATTTCTTAACAAAAAGTGTTGGGCTCCTAAAAGGTCCCCCAACCCTTTCGAGATTTGATTTTTGTCTGAAAAGGGTAAAAAAACACGACGGGGGTTTTTGATTTCAAAAAAATTTACTCGAAAACTTTATCCCCCTTTCCCGGTTTATCCGGGGCCACAACATGATCCCTGAGAAAAGGGGAAAAGGGTTTTTTTTAAAAGAGGACATATGGGACGAGGAATGGCATATAATAGGGAAAAAAAGGGGCCACCCCGACGTCAAGTTTGTACAATTTTAAAAAGGGAAAAACCAAAAAAAAAAATTTTAAAATGTTGTGGTATCACCCCCCCGGTTTTCCCCTTTTATAAGTTTAAAACCCTTCGGGTATCGGATGATGTGGGGGGGCAATAAAAGCCCCGGGTCATGTTTATATTTTCGGGGGAATGCCCCAAAATTCGAAAACTTGGGGTTGGGGTTTCGTTCTTTTTTAAAAAAAAATTTTGGGGCATGCAGGTTCCGCTTGGGACCCCTTATTCTTTCTTTAATTTTGCCCTTTGACTCCAATCAGGGGCCCGGAGTTTCTCAGAATGGGCTCTGCATATTCTTACAGCAGCGAGATGTTTGTTTCTTGCTATTTTGGAAGAGGGAAGGGCTCTCCCTGGGAAATTGGCCCTTTAGTCCAGGGGAAAAAAAGAAGTCGGGAAAGGGAATGGAATACCTGTCGGACAAGGGAAAAAAACGAGTTGGAGCCTTTTTTTGGAAACTTGGTCCCAAGGGGGATGCAATAGGTTTAATTAAACCCCAGAAACTTGGATTTTGTTAAGAAGAACCGGGGCTTTTTGGTTCAAGATTCAATTTCCGGGGAAAGGGCCCTTTTTTCCCCCCCAAAAAAAATTGCCTTTAAAAGGCTTAGGGGCCCCCTAACCAACCAAAATCACCAAACCCTTTTTTCCAAATTTTCACCCCCAATTGGGGCTTTTGGGAAATTTTCTTATAAAATAATTTTTTGTCAGATTTGCCCTTTTCCCTAAAAGCCCCCTTTGGGGGGGTTTTGGTTGTTCCTTCAGTTTCCCCACCCGCCCTTGGCCCCCCCCAAATTAACTTTTTTTTTGGAATTTTTTTAAAACCCGGGGTTGGCCCGGGGAAAAAAAGGGGCAAGGCCCTGGGGAATTTGGGCCCCAAAAACCCATTTTAAAAAAATTTTTTAAATTCCGGGCTGAAATTTTAGGCCAGTTTTTTAAACAAAAGGGATTGGGAAAATTTTTCAGCGGGGAAATTTCCAAAAAAGGGGGGAATAAATCCGCAAAAAAATTTCCCAACCGGAAAACCTTAATTTTTGTGTGGGAAACCAAAAAGTCAAATTGGAAAAAGGGTTTTTTCAACCCCCCAAATTGGTTTAAAATTTGGGGAAGTAAACAAAAAAGAAAATCAAAGGGGCCTTTGGTTTTTAGGGGTTTTGCTTTCCCCCCCGAAAAACCGTTATGGCCTAGTTTTTCCCCCGCTTTTAAAATTTAAAAGCCCCCCCATTTTTGGGGTTTTCCAAAGGGTTTCCCCGCGGGCCCCGGGTGCACGGGTTTTGCAGGGGAATCCAGGGGGTACCCCGCTGATGGAGGGGAGCTTAAATGGAAAAGCCCGGGGGGGTTTGTAGACTACAGCACAGATATTCAGCGCTGGGTTTACATTTGGGTTTTTAGAGTGGTTTTCAGTATTTTTAGAATTCCCTTAAAAATTTAAACGAGCCCCAGTTGCTGTGGGGGCCCATTAGCCTAAGGTTTTTAGCAAACAGGGCAGTTGGAAATTTTCTTTTTAAAGGGGAAACCCCCGGGCCTGTTTTTAAATGGGTCTTTTGAATGGTTTTGGGGGAAGTTTCCACCCGCGATTTGCCGATTCGTTCATCACCCTTATCCATTGAATAGCACATTGGGTGGAAGATTATGCATATTCTGAGTTTTTGGGAATACCGGCAGTGTGAACATCCACCCAGTAAAAAAAAAAAAGTGCAATGTAGATTACTGACTTTCTAGTAAAGTTTATAGGGATGATTGACAGTCGGTTTTCAGATAGTACCCTAATTGACAGGTGTTAGTTGATCTTTGTTGGGGGCGTATTCAAGCTCAGTGCCTAGGATAGCATGAACTGTAAATAAGTTACTAAGTAAAGGTTATTACTTTTTTTTTGTATGAAAGGGTGGAAATATCAACTTCCTGACATTGACACCCCCAAAACACAGAAACCAAGTTGTTGCTGTAAATATGTTTACAATATAAGAATAGTTAAGCCATACCTCCCAACCATCCCGATTTGGTTCCAATGTCCCGCTGTCTTGGGACGGGTGGGAGGAATCACGTTTTGTGGATGTCCCGTGGATCCAGGGCACGTTGCTGCTTCTCTTGGATCTCTCAGCAGCGTTTGACACTGCTGATCACCACCTTCTCCTCAGCATGCTCAGTGCCATTGGCCTCCAGGAATCCGCTCTTTCTTGGTTGTCATCCTACCTGTCTGATCGCTCCTTCAGTGTCTTTTTTTTCGGATCTACCTCCTCTTCTCTACATTTTTATGTTGGAGTTCCTCAGGGATCAGTTCTAGGTCCTCTCCTCTTTTCATTGTACATAGCCCCGATTGTCTCACAGAAAAATAAGATACTAGTCTGGGATCCAAACAATACAGTTCACAGAAGAATCTAGAACCCCCCAAAAAAATAAAACTGCAAAAATGTATTAATATACATTAAAAACTCCCTGATACAAAAAAATTGTGCAATAAACCTTCCCTATACGGTCAAATACCAAAGTATAGAAAACACCTAGAGACGGTAACCTAGATAAAGAAGCACAAGATAAATATTGTTTCATAGTTTGTAAGGCCGAAAAAAGACGAGACGTCCATCCAGTTCAGCCTGTTGTGCTAAGGTGTTGGTCCAGAGGAAGGCAAAAAACCCCAATGAGGTAGAAGCCAATTGTCCTCATTTTAGGGAAAAATTCCTTCCCGACTCCAATCTGCCAATCAGAAAAATCCCTGGATCAATGACCCCTCTCCAGAATCCTAGACACTATAACTTGTTATATTATTACACTCCAGAAATGCATCCAAACCCTTTTTGAACTCTGTTAGTGAATTCACCATGACAAGTTCCTCTGGCTGAGAGTTCCACAGTCTCACTGCTCTTACAGTGCAGAATCCCTTTCTATGTTTATGTAGAAACTTTCGTTCCTCAAGACGTAGAGGATGCCCCCATGTTCTAGATACAGCCCTGAGTATAAATAAATCTTGGGAGAGATCTCTATATTGACCTTTGATGTATTGAAACATATTTATTATGTCCCCCCGAAGCCGTCTTTTCTCTAAACTAAATAACTCCAATCTTGCTAATCTTTCTGGGTATTGTAGTCCACCCAGTCCTTTTATTATTTTTGTCGCCCGCCTTTGTACCTGTTCAAGCTCTACAATGTCTTTCCTGTGCACTTGTGCCCAAAACTGTACACAATATTCCATGTGTGGTCTAACCAGTGACTCCAGGATAGCATCTCTGAGAAAACCTTCATACATTTTACCTACAACAGAGGTTAAGCTTACCGGCCTATAGTTTCCTGGATCACTTTTTGACCCCTTTTTGAATATTGGCACCACATTTGCTATGCGCCAATCCTTTGGGACATACCCCGTTATTTGACAGTCCATAAATATTAAGAATAGGGGCCTATCTATGACATCACTTAACTCCCTTAGGACACGTGGGTGTAGGCCATCTGGACCTGGGGATTTGTCTATTTTAATTTTCTTAAGACGGAGCTGCACTTCTTCCTGGGTTAGACAAACTTTTAAGTTGGAGTTTACCTCATCCCTCTGTTCAACAGGAAGCTCATCCTCCTCGGTAAATACAGTGGAGAAAAAAGTGTTTAATAGGTTTGCTTTTTTCTCATCGCCCTCTACTGTCTCTCCCTCAGTATTTTTTAAAGGGCCAACATTTTCTATTTTAATATTTTTACTTTCTATAGTGATACGTCTTTCCATCTCCAGCTTTGCTTCCTTTATCTTTATTTTACACACTTTATTTTTTTCCCTGTAGCTTCTTAGTGCCTTAGTACACTCCTGTTTTAGTAGGTAAAACACTTTATTTTTTTTTTTTTATTGCCTCTTTTACATCCCTGTTAATCCACATTGGGTTTTTCCTGTTTCTAATTATTTTATTACCATAAGGTATGTACCTCTCACAGTGGTAGCCTAGGATGTTTTTAAAAATATCCCATTTATTATTTGTTCTGCCATATTTAAACACATTGTCCCAGTCAATACTGTTCTCCCTAAGCAGAATAAAATTAGCCTTCCTAAAATTCAGTGTTTTTGTGGCTCCTTGACAAAAAAACTCTATTGAAGGATAAACGGAAATTTATTATATTATGGTCACTATTTCCTAGGTGCCCCTCAACCTGAACCTTTGTTACTCTGTCAGGTCTATTAGTCAATATTAAGTCTAGAAGGGCCTTTCCTCTAGTCGGTTCTTGCACCATTTGGCAAAGGTAATTATCATTAGTTATTGACAAAAACCTGTTTCCTTTATGAGAGCTACAGGTTTCAGATTCCCAATTGATGTCTCCTTTGTTAAAGTCGCCCATTAGAGATAGGCGAATTGATTCTAACGAAGTGGAATTTGTTTAGAATTTCAGGAAAACTTCGGTTCGGAACGAAGTCGAACTTTGGGGTACTTCGGGTGAACGAAGTGTGCTTTTGATTGATAAAATCGCTGCGAGCACATGGCGCTACATGGGGCAAAGCACTCTGGAGGAAGAAGGGCATAGCCTGCATGACATGTGCAGAGATGAAGCCAATCAGATACCGGCGGGATTCTGTGACGTCACCGCACTATATAAGTCCGGGCGCGACGCCTGGAGCTCACACTCCTCTCACTGTGCTCATCAGGGAAGGTGCTGCCGCGGCTGATAGCTCTTACTGAAGAATTGATTTTTATATAGCGATTTCTGGGGGTGTCCTCAGCTTGTCTCAGAGACTGTTCTCTAATGTCTATTTCAATTTTTTGGGGTATTGGATCTGAAATCCATGAGCGTGCCCAGCATCTGCATATACATTCAATATCCAAGTGGGATCTAAGCCAGTTCTCTGTTGTATTCATTTAAAGAAAACATGATTTTACAATACAAATACCACTTCAATTTTGCTGCTCAATCTAATGCGCGTTTACCTCCAGGTGTTAATTAAGTCGTTGTTTTGCCTGGTGGTGCTGACCCCAAGAAACCGTCTTTTTCAATGCAAAATATATAAATTTTCTCCTGTATCCTAATTCCCAAGCCAAAGGTTAATTATTATTTATTATATTATTATTATTATTAATAATCATTTTATTTTGGAGCTCCTGATTCCACAGGGCGCTGTACATTTCAGGCGGGAAACATAAATAGACACTTGGTCAATCACAATAACAAATGAAATAAGGAATTAACAAACTGGAATCAGAGGGATAGAGAGTCCCTGCCCGCTAGGCTTAACAATCTACCAGGGGAGTGTGCAGGACAAGAGTGAGGGGCCAATTTTTAGGTGGCAGAGCAGTTGCAACCCGTTATTGTTGGTTATAGGCAATCCTGAAGAGGTAGAGTTTTCAGGTTAAACGTTTGAACCGGTGCGAGAGGGGGAGAGTCTGGATGGTGAAATACCAAACTGTATCTCTTGTTGTGTGCGTAGAAAACACCAATAGTAACACGCTACAAAGCTACAATTTTTGTGCGTGCTCAATTCTCGGCGCAATTTACATCCAGGGGTTAATTAAGCGTTGTTTTTGTTGGTGTGGCTGACAAAAATAAACACCGTCTTTTTCCAACGCAAAATCTATAAATTTTTCCTGTAGCCAAATTCACAAAGACAAAGGTTATTACAACTGTATCCTCTTGTTGTGTGGACGAGAAAACACGCATTTGAAACACGCTACAAAGCTACTAGTTTGTGCGGATCAATTCTTTGGCGCAATTTACATCCATGGGTAAATTAAGCGATGTATTTGGCTGAGTGCTGACAAAAAAATACAACCGTCTTTTTCAATCGGCAAAATATATAAATTTTCTGTACCTAATTCACAAGCAAAGGTTTTAATTACAACTGTATCATCTCTTGTTGTGTGGGCGTAGAAAAACATGCAATTTGTAACACACGCAAAACAAAGCTACTAGTTTTGTGTGGATTCAAATTCTTTGGCGCAATTTACATCCAGGGGTAAATAAGAACGTTGTTTTGCTGGGGTGCTGACCAAAATAAACCGTCTTTTCAACGCCAAAATATATACATTTTTCCTGTAGCCTAAATCAACAATCAAGCACAGGTTAATTACAACTGTATCACTTGTTTGTGTGGCGTAGAAAACACGCATTTGTAACACGCTTACAAAGCTACTAGTTTGTTGTGGATCAATTCTTTGGCGCAATTTACATCCAGAGGTTTAATTTAAAAGCGTTGTTTTTGCTGGTGTGCTTGACAAAAATAAAACGTCATTTTCAAAGCCAAAATTATACATTTTTCCTGTACCTATTCACAAGCAAAGGTTAATTACAACTGTAGTCTCTCTTGTAGTGTGGCGTAGAAAACACGCAATTATAACACGCAACAAAGCTACTATTTGTGCGGCTCACTTCTTTGAGGTCTTTGGCGCAATTTACATCAGGGGTTTTAATTTAATGCGATGGTTTTGACTGGTGTGCTGACAAAAAATAAACCGGCTTTATCAACGGCAGAAAATATATAAATTTTCCTGTAGCCTAATTCAACAATGCAAAGGTTTAATTACAACTGTATCTCTTGTTGTGTGGCGTAGAACACACGCAATTTAACACGCTACAAAAGCTACTAGTTAGTGCGCTCAATTCTTTTGGCGCAATTTACATCCAGGTTAATTAAGCGTTGTTTTTGCTGGTGTGCTGACAAAAATAAAACCGTCTTTTTTCAACGCCAAAATATATACAATTTTCCTGTACCTAATTCACCAGCAAAGGGTTAATGACAACTGTAACTCTTGTTTGTGGCGTAGAAAACACAGCAATTGTAACACCTACAAAGCTACAAGTTTGTGCGGATCAATACCTTTGCGCAATTACCTCCAGGTTAATTTAATCGTTGTTTTGCTGGTGTGCTGACAAAAATAAACCGTCTTATTTTTCAACGCCAAAATATATACCTTTTTCCTGTAGCCGAATCATATCCGAAGGTTAATTAAGCCTGTTTGTGCTTTTACATTTAATTAAAACACAAGTGTTTTTAAACGACACATCAAGTAAATTTTCCTGGCCATGTGTTGTTGAGCGCAATTATATCCCAAGGTACCCCAGCTTGTTACTCGGTCATTTTGGAGTCAAAAACAGGGTGTATATTGTATCATATACAGATATCATCATCAAACAGTGTCTGACATTTTAAGAACAAACAGTATGTCAGGACAGAGAGGGTGGCAGGCTCCTTCACCTGCGAATGGCAAGTGCACAACATTCCTGAACAGGCCCAGGACGCAGCACAGCAAGGGGGACGTCGCAGCAGGGGTCACATCGGTAGGCCCCAACTGCCGCTGTCAACTAGCGGCCGTGTTGTTTTGTGTTCAGCAACGCAAGGTTTCTTGATTGGGTTTGGACTAGGTCATCCTCTCCTCCCAGATGACATCTGACAACCCCACCAAGAGTCGGTGGGAACCTCAGTACACGAACCATTAGTTGGTAGGCCCGGAGCAGGTCATCGGCCCTCACCTGTCATCAGCCCCGCCTCTGTCCCATCCCGGATCCCTCAGCCAGAGATCTACTATTTGGTCTGGGCTCAGCGCCACTATATAGCAGGATGAACAATTTGATGAGGGCAGTCCAGCAGCTACATGGCAGCGAAGAAATGGGGCCAATATCGCCTTGCTTCTTGCAGTATCCAAAGTATAGAAGTGGAGAGTGGCATGGGAGGTCAAGTTGTGAGAGGTCAGCCTCGGCAATAACCAAGACCGGTGATGAGGACAGAGTGACGATGAAACACAAATAGATGATGATGTACCAGACCGCACTGGGAGCCGGGTGGAGCAAGCTTCATCATCGTCAGGAAGAAGAGGGCGTCAGCTGCGCGCAGGCAGCAGCGCAGCCGAGCAAGTGGTTCTGTGCCCGTGAGTCAGCAGGATAGCAGCAGTGTGATGTCGGGAGCCAAGCGCCCACCGGGGTAAAAAACAACGCTTCGCAGCGTCCATAGAAAATAGCGGCACAGGGGCTCATCCGAGCAGCGGTGGCAGTATCACTCATTGCGGAGTCGTTGGCGGTAAAATCCGATACTCGTCGGTGTGGCAGTTCTTTGCTAAGACACCGGAGAAGCCCGCTATGGGTATATGTATGACATCTGTGGGCAGAAAAGTGTAAGCTGGCCAGGGAGCTAACGTTGGCACCACGGCCCTGTCTCAACACATGCAGCGTCACCTAACCGGAGTCCGGGAGAAAACGTGCCCAGATGTGGGTGGTCCATCCTCTGCGCGCAGCAACAGCAGCAGCAAGCAGCGCCCAGTGGCAGCGATGCCATTTGCAGTCAGTCAAAGGCACCCACCACCTCTGCAGAAGGAGCCTGTTTCTCTTTGAACACATCTCCCGCTCCCAGATATGCTCCTGCTCCTCCTTCTCATCGGCGCCAGCATCGTTCCGCGAGGCGATTGCAAAGAGAAAACAGTATGCTTCCCAACCATCCTAAGGTCAGTGCAGCAGCTGACCTGCTCCTTCCAATTGTTGGTATACCATCCCTCCCTTTCCAAATGGTGGACACTGCTACCATTCAGAAAACTAATGGCTTGTCCGAGCCGAGATGGAGAGTTCCAAGCTGTAATTTCTTTTTCCAAAAAGGCAGTAACCAGCACTTCATAAATATGTAAACAGAAGGTGGGTCAGTCCCTTGAGCTTATCGGTTTTTGTGTTCCAAGGTGCACTGCACGCGGACGTCTGGAGCTGTAACTACGGTCAGGGCCGTACATGTCTTTTAACAGGCCCACTGGGTATGTCTTCGGCCCGGCACACCCACAACCATGGACAGGAACGCCGCACTTTCCTCCTCCACGTTTCAAACGGCTGCACCTTGCGGCCAATGTCCGCCTCCTCCACCTCCTCCCACCACAACCACCATCTCAGCCTCCAAGTACTCGCTCCATCATACCACATGTTTAGGGGCACAGCGGTTCAACGCAGCTTCTATAACTGGCTTGCCTCGGCGAACAAAGTCCGACAGGGAGGAACTGCTCCGCGTCAATGCAGCAAGAAATCGATGTGTGCTTACTTTCTCCGCGCCAACTGCAAATCGAACCAAGGTGACGACATGGGAGGAACAGTGGTGTCCGCGCCTGCACCGAGGAGGGATGGTCCTTGCGCCCCCAGCATGGCGCACGTGTTCAATCTGGTTGTGAAAAGTTTCCTGAAGTCTTTCCACCGATCTCAGAACATTCTGAAAATGGCCAGTGAAACTGTGCCCATGCACTTTATATACCATTCGTACAAGCCCAGGAACACCTCTCGAGTTGTCAGCGACAGAACGGCCTCCCCAACACATTTCTGATATGCGATGTTCCACCCGCTGGAATTCCATCCTGCACAAGTTTGGACCGACTTTATGAACAGAGACAGGGCCCATAAACAACGATTTTTTTTGAGTGATCCCGGCAGACATAGTACTCCCAGTTGTAACTTTGATGTCAGCCAGTGGCAGTCATGCGTGACAACCTGCCGTTTAGTAGGCCATTCGAGGAGGCACGTTATTTGTCAGTCCGCCAGGACTACGGGATGAATAACATCTATTCCACTGCTTCAGTCCAGGAACAGAATGCTGAAAAAATTCTGTCTGCTGGCAGGGGACTGGAGTAACGTGGCGCTACATCTCGAGGCCACATGAGACCGGTGGGGACTGAAATGAGGAGGATGAGGAGACATTGGAGCAGAACATTGTCTGGTGAAATAGTGGATTTTCTAACCCCCAGTGGCAAGAGAGGAGGAGCAGGAGCAGCAGGAGAAGGTGGATGGAATGAGGAAGAACGAAGGCAGAAGACCCCCAAGCTACCGTGGCAGTATACAAGAGAAAAGAGGCAGGGAGCCCCTCGAGTCCACTTGTGCTGATGGCCCGCAGCAATGCTTATTTGCCTGGCTAGTGGAGAGCCGAATCGTCAGCAATCCGGCAGAGGGATGACTTCTGGCTCTCCGACCTATTGGACCCTCGCTACCGTTCCAAAAATTGGGAGCCTTTTTCCCCAGCAAATTGAGAGGAAACAAACTCAAATACTATAGGGAAATCCACCGTAATCAGTTGGCTGCTGCCTATGAGCGGCATCGTTCCTCTCTGACAGGTCTGACCGGGGGTTACTCAGCGCTCACGTACACTAGCCCGGCTGCTGGGGGAAGGTGGGGGGTCCGGAGCAGTACCAGCTCCATCAGTAGTAACCTATATTCTGGAAGTCACTGATGAGCATGCTTCTTTCACACCCCGCCAAGTAGGAGGCAGTCGCCACAGCAGCCCAGCAGCAGGACCTGGAGCGCAGTCCCCTGAACCAACAGGTTGTGGCCGGCCTACTTGGCAGCACTCTGGCTGCCACCGTCAGTTTGAAAGATACGCTGGACTACTGGGGCAGCCAAACCGGATGGTGTGGCCGCAACTTCCGAGTTTGCAGTGGAGAAGCTGTCCTGCCCCGGCCAGTAGTGTGCTATCAAGCGGGTGTTCAGTGCGGCGGGGGCCAAGCGTACCCCAAGGAGAAACCCGCTTGTCCACTGGAAATGTGGAACGACTGACCCTTTGTTCAAGATGAATCAGGAGTGGATCGGCCAGGAGATCCACACACCAATGCCATAGCGACATCTGGGTTCAAACTACCTGCCCTAGCCACAATTTCTGATGCCGCCACCACCCCCCCCGCTGATGCCGACACATCTGCTGACAGTTTTCTCCAACTGCCTACCACCATCTTTACCAGGGACTGGATTGGCCACCCACCTCCACACTCTGTCATTGTGCCACCATGACCTCAGGCTGCGCTGCTGTTGCTGTTTGCCATGACCATCACACTGTGTCATTGTGCCCACTGTCTGACCTCATGCTGCAGCTGGGCTTGCTGCCATGTCCTCCACACTGTGTCATGTGGGCCACAAGCCTGCCCTCATGCTGCTGCCGCCCGTGACCTCCGCTCTAAGTCATGTGCCACTCTGTGGCTTTCCCTGTTTTGGTTTGCCACCTCCAGAATGTCTTGTGCCACTAGGCCTGATCTCATGCTGCTGCTGTCCTGACCTCCACAATCTGTGTGATTGGCCACACTCAGGTGCCTAATACAGTTTTAGCCACCCTCCAGAATGTCATTGTGCCACTGCCTGACTCATGCAGCGCTGCCGCCGTGACTCCGCTCTCAGTCATTGTGCCACTCTGTGGCTTCCTACCTGTTTTGCCACCGCCAGAATGTCATTGTGCCACAGCCCTGATCTCCATGCTAGCAGCTTGTCGTGACCGCCACACTGTGCGATTGTGCCACTCTGTGGCCTAATACTGTTTTTTGCCGCCTCCAGAATGTCATTGTGCCGACTGCCTGATCTCATACTGCTGCCGCCTTGACTCCACACTGTGTGATTGTGGCCACTCCCTGTGGCCTAATACCTGTTTAGAGAAGCCGCCTCCAGAATGTCATTGTGCACTGCCTGATCTTATACCGCGAGCCGCCGTGACCTCCACACTGTGTGATTAAGCCACTACTGTGGCCTAATACTGTTTGCCGCCTCCAGAATGTCATTGTGCCACTGCCTGACCTCCTACTGCTCCCCTCCCGCCGGACCTCCGCTCTCAGTCATAGTGCCACTACTGGTGCTTCGCGTGTTGTAACCCCTCCAGAATGTCATTGTTGCGCCCTGCCTGAACCTCATGCTGCTGTGCTGCCCCGCCGTCACGTGTCCACTCTCTGGTCACTAAAGGTGCCCACCCTTGAGCTCTCAGCTTGTTTTTTTCCATGCTTTCCGCTGGCCATGACTTTATCAGGCCTACCATTCCGCTGAGTTTTTTTGGTCAGTTTTGGCCCACCTTAAGCGCACGGGGGGGGGGAGGGGGGCAGGGAATTTTAAGTGAAGCGATTCTAAGGAGCGGCGGCAGTCAACTGCGTGTCATTAACCTAAAAACATCAACATTGTTATAAGACCAAACCAAGCTCCCCTCTGCATATTTAAGCATGCACAAGAACGTTCTAACAGCACCCTGCAGGCTCTGTGCAGCCTGAAAGTAGCTGCTTTTTAACGCAATTCGTGCCGAAGTAAATTCGGAACCGACTTAATTTTTGGGTCGGGAAAATTCGCGAAGTGACGCGAGAATCATTTTTGAGAAATTCGCAAACCATATCTATCGCTCCCCCATAATAATGACCGCCTTCTATTAGCCGCCTCATCTATTTGCCTGAGGAGTACATCTCCCATGGTTCTGTTATTTTGGGGGCCTATAGCAGACACCCCCTATTAGTATTATATTTATAGTTACCCCCATGTTATATTTACCCATAATGATTCCACATGTTCATTACCTGTACCTATATGCTTCCCACAGTGATTTGGCTTCAGACAGGATTTTACATCGAGACTACACCTCCCCCCTTCCAGTCTTTACGATCCTGTCTAAATACAACCTGTACACCCTGTTAAGTTAGCCGCACCAGTCTAGCTCTCGTCCAGCCATGTCTCAGTTATCCCACTATGTAATAATTTTTCTTAGCTAGTTGATTAATTCTAGTTCATTTATTTTGTTGGTCAGACTCCTTGCATTGGTCAGCATGCAATTAGAGATTTTTTCAGCTTTTTATTCTTTCTTTTCTTCCCTGGATATTTTTAAACTAATTGCTACATGCTACAACCCCCGTCCTCCACTCCACACCGCTGTTTTAATCCTAATTCCCAGCTTACTATCTCAAGATCCTTGCATGCTTCTATGTAGTTACTCTCTCCCCCCATCCCTAGTTTAAAATACCTCCAACTTCCGGACCATTTTGTCCCCCTATTACAGCTGCCCCTCCCCAGGTTAGATTGCTTCCATCTCTTCTCTAGCATAGAGGTCGTGTAGCCAAGACAGAAGTCAGCCCAGTTGTCCAAAAAAACCCAAATCCCTCATTCCAACACAATTTTTGAGCCACTTATTCCCACCTCTCTAAAAAAATTTCCTCCCTCTGCCTCGCTGGTGTGGGCCCGTGGAACAGGTAAATTTCCTGGAAAATATTACCCTGGAGGTCCTGGTCTTGAGCTTTTTTGGCCTAAGTCCCTGAAATCATTTTTAAGGATACTCCCCACCAACCTCTTAACTTTGTCATTGGTGGCCAAGTGGACCAATTACAGCTAGGATCATCACCAGCCCCCACCCAGCACTCTGTCAACCCGATCTGCGATATGTCGAACAGCGGGCCCCGGTAAACAACATAGTAGTTCGACGAACCCGGTCTTTGTGCAATTGCCCTGTCTGTGTCCCTAATAATGGAGTTCCCAACTATAGCTAGCACCTGTCTAGTCTGACCTGCACCTCCATATTCCCAATCTATACTGAGCAGACAGGTAGTGTCTGCCTGCAGCAATGCTATTTCTGAGCTGAATCCCCCTCAGTCTGCCACTTTCAAATTTGTTTTGGGTTGTACCAGATCAGACTACCTTCCCCTGACACCTTTTCCCTCTAACCCGCTTCCTTTCTGACTGTTACCCAGCTAGCTGCCTCATGTTCCTGGCACCCTTCATGCAGCCACCCTCCCCAGCAATCTACACCTGCGAGTGATTGCTCATTGAACTCAGCAAAACTCGCTTGTTCCAAGTTGGCAATGAATCTCAGTGTTGCCCACTTAGCACATTTAGATCCATGATACGGGCTTCTATATGTGCGTGAGCACACATCTTGCACAGCAGTTGCCCCCCTGTTTGCTCAGGATGCATACATTGCACGGGTTTGGGCACTGGATACTTTGCCCCAAACAGGGAACTCATGGGGATTTACCAAAAAGATATATGACACAATTATAATATTAAGCATACAATACTGCCCCCTCTAAACCCCGAAATCTAAAGTCTCCATTTTAAACTCCAACCTTAAAAGAAGCCACTTAAAGGAAAAACACACTCGCAGACTTCGTTCACTCGCTCAAAAAACCATTTTTAAAAACCCTTTCCCACACTACTGTTTGGTTTGTGCGAAACCTCTCTTTCAGCACAAAAAGCACATTATAAAACGTTGGCCATACATGGCCTAAAAGGCTATAACCAGGGTTCTGCAATATGTTGAAAAAACACTGAAGGAAAAAAAAAAAAAATTCCCCCAAAACACGTAAGATCCCAATAGCGCACTAAGCTGAAGCTACCCAAAAGGGGGGGCACCCCCCCCTAAAAGGGACGACCCCACCTATTCGGGGCGTCCCTTTTAATCTAATTAGAAAGGAAAAAACAAGCATGAAAAGATAAAATACACTTTTTAATTTGGGACAGAGAAATTCTAAATTTCCCCACAAAAAAGCCCGATCTTTTCTCCAGTAAAAAAAGAAAACGGGTCATCAGGGGGCCAAAAATAACTACATAACCACCAAAAAGGGGTGATAATACGTAGCTGTAGGGATGATACAAGGACACCTTATTTTGGGGGTTATGTAAGTTTTTTTTGGTCCCCTGAGAACCAGTTTTTTTTTTTTAACTAGGAAACCTCAGAACAATTTTTTTGGGAAATTTAGAATTTCTCTGTCCAATAAACAGTGTATTTTTATCTAATTTCCTGCTTTTTTCCTTTTCTTTTTGATTAGGGACAGCCCCTTTGGAAAGTGGGTCGCCCCCTTTTTGGGGGGGTTGCCCCCCCTTTTGGGTAGGTTCACATATGACGCTATCTAGGTACTTCACAGTGTTTTAGATTTTTTTTTTTCCTTTTTTGCAACACTTTATATATATCAACTACCCTGCAAACCGGGATTTATAGACCTTTTTTAGGCCTAACTGGGCCATACTTTGATACATGTTTTTGGCGCATATTTATCTTGTCTTTTTTATCTAGGTTACTGTCTCAGGTTTTTTCTTTTCTTTGGGATTTTTACCGTATAGGGGGGGTTTTTTGCACAAAATTTTTTTTACAGGGATTTTTTTAAAGTATGTTAATAAAATTTTCCCAGTTTTTTTTTTTGGCGGGTTTCTAGAAGCCCCGATTGGGGGAAACCATTAGCAATTTTGGGTTCCATACCATCTCTAAGCTGTGACACCCAATTATCACCTCCTCCGCGAACAGTCCTACTCTCCTACAAAACACCA